>BLKM01000221.1:2444633-2566023 GCA_013340265.1 Coptotermes formosanus
TGTGTACTGCAGGCCGGGACCGCAGAGAGTTCACGCCTCCAGTACACAGTACACAGTCAACAGCACATTCTCACTCAACTATAAAGTGCTACCTTACTGTAACGATAACAAAAAGTTCTCCCTGAAGATGACTCAGCAGGGTCGAAACATGTAGTAGTGTGTTACAATTGATGATAAAACTCTTTGCGCATTTGTTGGTGATTAGTTGTTTTTGTAAATACATCATGTACAGTATATCCGCAATTATCCGAATCCGCTTGGCCCCTCAGGTAACTGTGTCGATAATTCTAGAAAACTGATTTGCCTTGAAATTACCGGTTACCGAATCGATATGTCCTTGACTTCATCACGTAAATCTGTAAGTGAAACATTTTTTTACTGTAATTGTACTACGTCTTTATGGCTTAAATTTTTCCCTCAGTTGTCAAACACATATAAGGAATTGTGTATTAATGTTTTATTTGTACGTAAATAAATATGTAGCCTAAAAATAGCCGTTTGTAGAAATTTGTTTCCACTTTAAACTGCCAATGTAGCCCATTTAAAAATACCAATTATCCGGATTTTCTGCATATCCGGACGTCTCACGGTCGCAATTAAATCGGATAATTGGAGTTATACTGCATAGGGAACTGTTACGACAGTGCATCAGAAAGTAATGTGAATTTTCCTGTACAGGTGCTGGCAATCGACGCATAGCGGTTGGCTCTATAACCACCTGCAAGGTATTGTCGCGATGAGTCTGTGTCAGGTTTAGTTAGAGTTGTTTTTGTTTACAAATCTTCTTTAAAGATGGCGACATCGCTTTCGACTTGCACGTTGTAGAACAGCGAGCCGTGATCCGTTTTTTATGGTGAGCAGGCGTTAAAACATGTGACATCTGAGCTGAAACCGACCATTCGCAATAAGCGCGTAGGTTTGCTGTCAAAGAGGCTTCTTTTGCTCCACGGCAACTTGCTTCCGCATTCCGCGGCACCTACTGTTCAAGCAGTCAGGCGACTGAAATGTTAACTTCTCCCACAACCTGCACACGGCCCGGACCTAGTTCCATCGGATTATCGCGTGTTTGGACCATTAAAAAAGAAGCCTTGCGTGGACGAAGATTTGCCAGTGATGAAGTTATGGATACGTGTCTTCGGTCACAACCTAAAATTTTCTTCGCAAATGGGATCAGAAGTCCTGGAAAGCGCTACACGATTTTCGTTAGAAATGGATTATTATGTTGCTAAATGATACAGTCTTCATTTGTCACAGATTGTTGTACACGAAGTAATTAATAAATTCGTACATTAGAGAGAAATTGCATTGAATATGCACGCTATCTACAGAAATCTGTTTTCGTCAATCACCGCATCAGTGGTCCCATCCATTACAGGCCTATCTAAGAAAGACTGCTGCCTAACAACACATTATTTTCTGCAGTAACCGCCATCTGTCTTTCGTATCCGGAATTATAAGCATGTATTGCTACCTTAGGACACGATAACGATAGGATTTCAAAATCTTAGGCGTGTAGAGATAAATAAATCCTCAGCGCCATGAAGTGTCTTAGTGACTTAACCTCTGAGCAGTGGTCTTCGTTGTGATTCCGACGATGGTATTTTGTAGCTAGGATGACTTGCCTTCTGGAATTTGTCCAGTGTCTGGAATTCCGAGCAGAACACGGAAATTGTAGCTCTTGCCGTTTTCAGATACAAAGCTGGGGAGAAATATATTAAGTTGTGTACGGAGTCAGCTGTCCTCTCCGGAACGCTTGGCAGTTAAGAAAATCCAGAAACCACGTAATCTTTGTGATCCCTAGCAGGAAAGAGTGTCCCAGCTTAACCTTTATGTGTCACACATTAGAGGCTGAATTGTTTTTATTTTATGGGAAGGAAAAAGGAGAGAACACACCCCAGATGTTCTGTCATATACTGTTAAGGGTCTTAGGTATTACGAGAGGGACTTGTAACATCTGGCTCTGAGTGCGTATGACAGTAATATGCACAGTATTAACGCGCCGTACTTGTAAGTACTGTTGGCTTGTAAAAGTGGTTTTAATTTGAAAGCTTTACTGCCTGTAATAACAAATAAACTTACAAAAATTTGTCTCGCTTTTGGCCAATTAATTTGCCGACCTATGAGTTTATTAATATACTAAGATCTTTAATCGAATAACAGAACGACGTTGGATCACTGTGGATAAACAAAATCGTCATGCAGACTTCAATTCCCTCTTACCCGATATTGTGAGACCACCTACATGAGGTAGTAACTCCTTGATGGAGGACATACCGTTGCACGCGTTTTGACCCTTTATTTGTTGAGTACAAGCTCCGCCCACTTCGGGCTCCAAACATTGTCGTAATTGGCCTCGTCTCAGTCAACGTTACCACCTAATAATACATTAACTTTTAATTTCATAGCCCTTCAAATTTTGTGGTAATTTCAAACGTGTTCAGTTGTACACACTAAATCATCTGGAGTCTACATTTTTAGCTTGCGCAAAATAACTATAGTAGTTGAAACATGAAACGTGTGTTTGGATAGCTAACATCGAACATGGTAATAATACACTGTGGTCATTCGCGTTTTTATTGGACCGTTGTGGATTTATTGACCAGAGTGGAAATATGTAGTTCAGTTTGGAGTACGTGCAGTTTGCAAAAGCTCGCATTGTGGTTGTGAGTCCCTCAATGTTCACTCTTCATACTCTTCATGCATAGCTGCTATGGTTGAGATGTTTCTTCCTTTGTCTGCTGTTCTTCTGGTCTTCACGGATTAGGCTTCAGCCTATTCCGGCTTCATGGACATATTTTGAAATATCTCCCGCCAATACATGCTCTTTTTCCCCCCCTAGTGTTCAAGTTTGTAGGAGTCGGTCTTCATTTATTCTCTTCAGATCGGTTTATCATTTTCCCCTGCAACTGCCTATCCTTCCACTGACTGAATATATGTTTGTCGTCCTCCTTATATACGTCTTAGTTTTTAGTTTTGTGTAGCCTGGAACGTCCCTTGATATTACGGAGAACTTATTTTGCCGTACTTAGATTTTATCAAGGTTTGGTTGGACTCAAATTTTGTTTCTGCATAGAAATGTGCAGATTCTACAGAATTTGTCTCTGTTGCTTTGTCCCAAATATCCCTGATGAATGTTTATTTTATTATGTTGTGACAAATTATTCATTATTTTCTACAGTTCAGCTATCTTGATGTTTTCTCTACACTCATTATAACTGTTCTTTCTTACTGACGTCTGATACTAGAATTAGTGGAGGATTATCATATCGACACTGGAAGAAACACGAGCTACGTCGTATTTCCATAGAAATGCTGCATCTTTTTTAGTTCCTTATAAAACGTAAAACTTGTGGAATCTTATGCAGAAAAAAAATTCATACCTTCTGTGATCTCTTACCAGGTACCTCTGGTAACCCCAGACGGGAGATCTTAAGGTAGCCCATGGAGTTATTGATCATAAACAAACCTGAACCACGCGGAATAGTTGCCTTTCAACGAGAATTGTTTCAGCTCTTATTTTCGGGGCACTTGAATAAAATAAAGGATAATTCACTTATGTACCCAGAATTATCTTTTTCCTTATTAGTTTGTATACGCGAATACGCTGCCATGACTTGTCCGTGCTAAATTGTTGCTGGATCCGTACCTCGTTATTCAACGCTGCGTATTTATATAGCTTCAGTAGTAGGTATGTCGTAATAAAATTACCGAACATATATAAAGCAAAAGAAAACAGTAACTTTGTACAAGCAGGAATTAAGATAGGGTTAGAGTAACAAGCTGGAAACAAAGGAAGAAGGACGGAACGAAAGAAAGCAGGGGGAAAGGAAGGGAGAAAGATGATTGGCGATACTATGTATTACTCAAACCGTGCATTGTCGTAAGTATAGCATTCCACAAACCAACTACATGCACACTTTATTATGCACTAAAATGTTCAAACTACACTCCGACATGTTTCGAACCATTAATTGGTTCATCTTCAGGGAGAGTCACAATTTCACGAATCACACACACACACACACACACACACACACACACACACACACACACACACACACACACACACACACATCCAACAGTATGATCACAAGACTTGGTTTCAGTTGTTTAAAGTACACAAATTAAGTTGGTAAAATGTTGATAAAATTTCTTTAAAACGAGGTGCGTTGACATCCGTCGATATATATGAAGTAGTTTCTCGAACGCACTGAAAAGTATTAATTGTCGTCTTATTAACGTTATATCTTACTGTCACTGCGTACAAAATCTTATAATTTTAATAAGATTTTATACACAGTGGCACTGACGAACCCATTCCACACACTCGCACACTGTTTCCTTAAGATTTGTTTAAACAGCCTAGCTTCCATCCTGACGATAGTATTTAAATGAGTGTTAAATAAATAATATTGGATGGCGTGGACTGAATTTTCTGGCTCAGTATAGAGACGTTTGGCGTGCCATTGTGAACGGGGTAATGAACCTTCCGTTTATAAATGTGTGAAGAAATTCTAGTGTAGCTGAAGACCTCTGAATGTCCGAAGAAGGGCCTGGTACGTGGAGCTGATTGTTACACTGTCACCCACGTGTAAGTTTTTTTTAGTAATTTCTTTCCTTCTGTTTGTCTTCAGTAGTCTGTGCAGTTTTTCCACCGTCCTTGTAGTTCCAAATACTGTTATCAAACTTTCATCCCCAGTATTCTAAATATATGCCATTAAGAGGATACCGTTCAAGTCTCTGTTCATCCCTATTTGTGTGAAAGAAGAATAAATATGAATTTGGCGTTCAGAAAAACGTATGAAATACTGTACGTTCTTACGTAAGACCATGTCCCTTGCGAAGCATATATGTGGATGTGTCAGTATGTTGAAGCATGTTGTCTGCCCTCAAAGGCGCAGAGGTAGTTTGTCAATTTTCCTTTATTCGAAAACACTACATTGTTTGTGTGCATCAGTTTCTGATACTGACTAGTCAAGAGTGATCAGTTTCTGATACTGACTAGTCAAGAGTGATCAGTTTCTGATACTGGCTAGTCAAGAGTGATCAGTTTCTGATACTGACTAGTCAAGAGTGATCAGTTTCCTGGCCCCAGTTATGGCCCATCACACAATTCACACAATTGTGTCCTTCACACAAAATACATAAAGTAAATTTTACTGTGGGGAAGCATCAACAGCTTGTCGACAGGTTATATTTTCAACGCCATTGAATGAACTTTGACAACACTTTCGCATTTATGTCGTTTTCGAGTGACATTATTTCTTAATTATTTCTGTCCTGCAATCGTTTCTTCTCCTCCAACTCAAATCAAAATTTTTGTATAAGAAAATTCTCCTTACCAGTATTGGTTACGTCGTGTAACACATAGGCAAAATGAGATCTGTAGGTTTTATGTGGAATATGTTTTTTGACTTGCTGAATATTCAAAAAGAAAACAAGTAGTAAAACCTTAAGAACCCGATATTAAAGTGGCGCTCTTCGTCAAAAGTCTTTGGGATTTTAACTTCATGGTTTCAGTCCAGGAGATTCGTTTTCTCTTGAAAGAGCGTCTTCCCTTCCTCTTTATCTGCTGCAGATTCGTATTCTCGCCGTCTCTTCTTCATGGTCTTTCATTGGGAGACGTTTACGTTCTGTGTATTGAAGAGCTGAAAGGAAACCGCTGCGTCTTTTTGAACTGCTCATCCGTCCGGACGCCTGTCAGAACTTAACTGCAGTTCCTTCAATGGTTGTGCAGCCACCTGCACTCGCCCCTCCCCCCCAAGACAACAATTGCCGCCCCCACTAATGGGTTTCTCTCAAATACTTGCATCCTACAGAGCGATAATACGCTACGCGTTCAATGACTGGTTAGGTTAAGGCTGCGGTTAGAATCTCGACCTCGGCGAGTGTTTTTTTGCAGATTTATTCAGTCATCTGTGGGAAGCTGTGTACAAGATGTGGTCCGCGACAGAAAAGAAGTAGTGTTTATTCTGATGTTCGCAAAAGCCTCCGTTATCGGTTTTGCACGCGTCAGCATCGCTACGTAGCGCCTATTAAAATACAACTGTCCGTCCGTCAGTCCATCCATGTATGCAAATTACAGAACTCGAGAATGGTGAATGGATTTTTTTTTGTGAAATCAGATACCGGAGAGCTTAAACAAAATCCTTCGAGTTATTCCATTTTTTTTTGTTAATATCGGTAAAATAAAGGACACTACGGATTACTTACAAGCGTTTCTGCGCTATTTCAGGGTTTCAAAGATATTAGAGACAAAACTCAAAGACATATTTCACATCCAATGCATGTTTTCGCGAGTCCTGCGGTTTTCGAGATTATTGAAGAAAATAAAGTGAGTGGATGAGGAATGTAATTTTGCAAGTGTGTCTATGTTTTAGAACTTACTCCATTTCTCCTACACGTTTCCAGAAGAAAGAATATTCATATGAATTATCTAACCCGACATGTTTAGAACTATGAGACTCATGTACATGGATCATACGTCATGCGTAAGCGATTGCAGTTACAAAGTTTTTTTAGAAATAGTCGTATTTGTCGTATTAGAACGTCTTAGTAAGGCAGACTAAAAGGCAGTAATTATTTTCAGATCAGTTTAATAGCTAATTTTGTAATTTTCTTTCTTCAGCTTTCAAGTTAATATCAGTTGTAATTTATTTTAGTCCCGTAGTGATATTAGGATAAGAACTGCGGAATAGAAAGTAAACAGAAAAGGAACAATAAGAATAATTTGCAAATCGTCACTGCCTGCCCACTTAAAAGTTTTAACTAAACATTTTAGGAATTATAGTGTTCTAACACAATGAGTAATGTGCAAGTTACATTTTAACAGTCCCAAGATTTAGTAGCTTGCATTTCATATTTGGCTCCTGGCAACAACGAAAGTTAACTAACTGACTAACTAACTAACTAACTAACTAACTAACTAACTAACTAACTAACTAACTAACTACANACTAACTAACTAACTAACTAACTAACTAACTAACTAACTAACTAACTAACTACACAGAGCAGAGTCTTCTTGAGAAGCTAATATTGCCTCAGATATTCAAGAAATTCGCTGCACTTACGTAACCGCAACTTTATTACCGCCTTCAGAAGAACTCGTCACTTGTCCAATCCTGACTGAGATGAATCCAGCCCCTTCATTCTTCCTTCTCTTCCCATATTTTCCCTTATTCGTCTTCTTCCTTCGTAGTATCTTACGCCCTCGTCATTTCCTTTTTCTTTTCCTACCTTCCAATTACCTTACTTTCTTCCTTTTCTTCTTCACCTCTTTATTTTAAAACTTGTCTTCTTCTAGTTGTTTTCTTCTTTCGTATCCTGTCCTCATCTCCACTTTGTCCTCGCAGTCCCACAGGGATGAACCGTTTTTTACATTTCCTTCGAACTGACGATTTGGATAGCTTCTGTATACACGCCGCCCTTCCCGCCACTAATTCCGGCAATTGCGCAGTTCGTTGTTTTACAATATTCGCATTTTACCGTGGAGCGGCTTCTGTTGAAGAACAAATCCCAAAGCCGGATTCAATCCCTACGTTTCAGGCTGCGCTGGCGGATGCCCCATAATTTCTTTTTTACAAGCCACAATAACCTCTTCCACAAACCCATACCCTTATAATCACCCACAGAACATACAAAATCAATATATTAAAATCGGTATTATATTTAAATACTTTTTATAAGATATTTTACATCTCAACCTGGTGCTAAAACGTTCCAGTGGAGTGTTTATTGATGTTCTTTTGTATTCAGGACGTTCAGACTTCAAATTTGAACCTGGAGTCTGACTCTTCTTAACCCTTCAAAGACGAAGCTTATCTGTTTTATATAAGGACTCAGTGCGCACCGCGCTGTAAACACTCTCCACTTCGGTTATAAAAACCAGTCTCTTAATGTTTTATAAGGCAAAAGTTGCTGTTTGTTCTGAGATCCGTACAAAACACATAAACGCAATGTGGGCACCACGTAGAATTTTTTAACGTTAAACCTGGTGGTACGTAAAGTTACCTCTAGGCTTTAAAAGGTTAATGTGACTTTTAGTATTGTTTTTCTGCCCGTATAGGAAGATTCTGAGATGGTGCTTTTAGCAGGTAAATTCTCTTTCCTCCCACGTAATTGAACGAATACTATCTGCAATCTTCCTTGTTTTTGATGACTTACGACCATTGTATTTCAGCGTCCTAAGTAACCAAATATCAATAAAGCCAAACAAAATGGCCGCGCCGGTCTTTTCGCAGGTCTTATATCAAGGGTTTTAATATCACTTGGGATATGCTATAAACCTTGCCTATTCTAACCACATCAAATGAGGCCCACACCTTACATTACTGGGAATTGGGAAAATCTACGTAGTTGAGAAGTTTTCAAGGTTTGAAAAGCTATTTATAATGCAAGTATTCACTGTGAAGTGGAGTAGAACTTAGAATAGGTTCAGTGGCTTAGTAAAATAAAAAGCTGTGTCCCTGTTTCTTGAAAAATAACGGTTAGTGAAGTTTCAGTTCTCGAATAAAATTCTAGATTATCGAATTTTTGAAACAATAAACGACACACGTGACTGTGTCTTCGAACCCACTAAAATCAATTCGGGGGTATTTGGACGACAATAAGACAATATTACGTAGATTAAAATGTTTTTTGAAGACATAGATTTGAACATTGTGCTTTAAAACTGTTGGTGTTTATTTTTTAAGCCGACACATATTCTCTCCCGGCGTTGATGACAACGCAGCTAAGTGAAATGTGGTGTAGAGAATCTTAGGACCTGTTGCTAGTTTTAATCGATTTGGAGTTTCGCGATACGTTTGAAAGTTCATAGCAGATTAAAATATTACAGCATTAGGTCTTGAATAGCCTACATTACATTATTTTCAAGGCGGTTAAATTCGAACTGAAGAAGTATCATAAAAATGTGTAGTAGTGTCTGCACTGTCTTTGTACATTAGGAATATGATATCACTTTAATCATAGCTGTATACAAAATGAAGAAAATACATGGAATTTATAAGACACGCGGCATTCACCGCGACCACTTTTAAGCTTCTTGTGTTGTGGGTGAACACCAACGTTTCAGACATGTGTGCTGCATCCGTCTTAGGTATTGTATAAGATGGTAACGTGGTCTTCTGAAGTGCTGATATGTGTCTGCGAGAATGCTTGGCATTACAACTACGAATACACAATCTTAATACCGTTTGTCAAGAAGAAGGTATTGTTTATGACTAACTGCATGCAGAAGAGGCATTTTTAAGAATCTGATAGACGCATAGCTGGCCAATAAACTCCTCATCCCTGTGAAACTCGCTGGTTTATTAACGTTTTGAGAAGAGTGCGCCACGGAACTATCGTACTCCCATTTTACATTCCCACACCCTATTTGTTTGAGGCCCCATCTTTCTGTTATGCTCAGACCTAGGATTGGTTCTACCAGATGATCTCTCCCCTTCGTCAGATATCTGATATAAGACGCCAACGTTGTGCTACATAGCGAAGCGATACGATTGTTCCACTTTACAGGAAGATGGCTTCTATGTGGAAAGAGAGCTAGACGCAAACTGCAGACCGCCACTGTCATAAAGACGTTATCAGCCGGTCCAAACCTCCTGCTGTCATCAGTGCTGAAGGCTGTGATGGCTCCCACACAACGAAATTCCTTAGCACTGTGAAAAGAGACTTCAGTATCGCGCAACGCAGGAGGGTCCACCTCCTCAACAAAGGCTGCAGCTATGTCCTCAGTACAATCAGTTTTCTTGGTATTCGTACAGTCATTGGTGAAGGTATCAAGGAAGACTGTGTGAGGCTATGAAGAACTTCTACAGATGTTCTGCCAACATCATATTCCGAAATTTCTATATGGCACTAAGTCAGACATTACTCAATGCTCTTGAATGAATTCCGCAGCTGGCATGAAACATTATTTCTCATGTGTTAAACCTAACTGTGTTTGTTCGCATGGCAACTAAGGTTCCGTTATCCTTACGCCTAGACACCACATAATGTGTTTACACACCACAGGGACTTTATCTTTTTGGATCGAAAATGTCGAGATTAAAACGTCTGTATTCATACAAAAACAAGCATTGTAAACAAAGATGTATCACTGAATTATAGCCAAGAACGTGTCAATATCGTAACACTGATACTACGCACGTTATTATATTTACAGCTGTTCCCTTGTACATTTTATATATTAATACTTTAGATGTGAGATTGATGTATTAATATTATATAGTATTTTGTATTTACGTCTCTCTGAAGATGGCGATTTATCGTTGAAATGTGTAGGAGCGTCGAAGTTTATGTATAATTCTATTTCGAGCATATTGTTGGTGTATATAACTAATTTCAATCTGCTGTGTTCCCCAGTATGTGGGATTGTGTGCGCCCCAGTATGTGGGGTTATGTGCGCCCCAGTGTGTGAGGTTGTGTGCGCCCCAATATGTGACGCTGTGTGCGCCCCAGTATGTGAGGTGTGCGCCCCAGTATGTGAGGCTGTGTGCGTCCCAGNAGGTGTGCGCCCCAGTATATGAGGTTGTGTGCGCCCCAGTATGTGAGGTTGTGTGCGCCCCAGTATGTGAGGTGTGCGCCCCAGTGTGTGAGGTTGTGTGCGCCCCAGTGTGTGAGGTTGTGTGCGCCCCAGTGCCTGCCTGAAATATAAGATGAAAAGAAATGTGCTGCTGTAGTCTGGAATAGAACTTCAGTAAGCAAGTCTTTAACATTATTTTTGACTTAACTGCCTGGATTCGACAGTCTCTTCAAACTGTGATTTTTCAAGTATTTTAACTCCCGTTAGGATCAGGAAAAACGTGGAAGGAAGTGGTCCGTCTGAGTGAATTCATAATTTGCCTGGAAAATATGAAGAAAATCACCCAAACTTCGATCTGTCTTGTCGTTATCCGTTCCGAAAATTGAATTCTGAACCTATAGTTGAAGAGTCAGGTCTTCTGGGATGCGACGCTGTGTCGTTGGGCGAATAGTTCTCGACATTTAGAATAATTGCAGTACCTTCACTTCCAGAGTCAAACAATCCAAGAAGAATGCATTCGTCTCGGATTACTCGACCCTGAAATTCCACTACTTGATCCTGAAGATAAGATAATACAGTCCTTTGAAATGTAGGGGACTTCTTATCTAACAAAGCAGTGTTATATCCCAGACGGCTTGAATCTTCAGTAACACCACTGTGAGAAGTTCAAATATTGCAGAGTCTAGTTGTTGACCACTCCAATCATGTTATGTCGTACGGAACAGAATAACATAAATCCAGTAATTTATCGAATTTGTGATATTAGGTGTCTTAACTTACTGCGTACTTATTTAGCCTTCGTACACATTTATTTATATAACAGCTGCGGCATTTTTTGCCTCACACACTTAATCTGAATGCAAAACCTGAATGCAAAAAAAAATCTTTAAAAGGTTAATCAGAAATGGTGACTCTTTTACTGTGCCTTTCCCTACCCCCGTGTTTCTTGCTAGATGAGCCCCTTCCTATTCATGCATGGTTTTATGAGGCTTTGTAGGGGCGCAAGCTCATGGACACTTTAACGCGTTGTTTAGCTAGACAGATTGTTGTAACATAAACCACTAAATTACTCCATGTCTCTTCTTTAGAATCAGGATCAAGATCTGGCTAAAATTACTAAGACATTCTACGTCATGATTTTGCAGGACGATACCGACCCTCAGCCGTGGGCATAGTCAAAGATTTAAGCAAAGATATAGTCAGCTTACAGGTTAATCTTTTCAAATTAAATAGAGGGAAGCGTATTTAATCCGTATAAATCTCTTTAATCGTTTAAAACAGGAATTAACAACACTCATTCAGCATCTAGGCCCAAATGAATGGCTAAGATCCCGTAAAATAGAGGCTTAGCTTAACATTTCTGTCCTATTCGCATATTTTTGTTCACTTGTCTCCACCTGCTAAGATTCACACGCTGAAACTGCACAGAATATCCACAACACTTGCTTGAAAGTAGATTCAGTTCTTCTGGTATGTGATGTCGTGTGGATTGGTACATATATGTCGACGTTTCAGAAGCCATTGCTGCTTCCATCTTCAGGATTGTGTAGTCAATTGCTCCTGCACTACTTCAGTAACTATTTACAATCGACACGGCGTCATATTACAGAGACTTGAATTTTCATCAACACCGCTGTAAGAACTTAAGATCCTTTTTTGGAAGCAGTTGATACATTCTCTTTAAAGAAAATCAGTAAACAAATTGTAGTACTTGTTATGAAATTTCTTCTTAAACCGTTAAAGAAAGGTCCTGAAACGGACGGGATTGCGGGGAATTGAGTGGCTCAGAAGGGGATGTGAAATTTGAAAACACCCGTCACTGGTCTTCGTGCTGCGTTGGTTAAAATTTAATTTGAAGTTCAAATCAGTAAACCTGAAATCTTATGAAAATAGTTATGTGGTTCTTTTGCCGATTGTTTGGGTTTTTGGTTTTTCTTTTTTGTTTGGCTAGTTTTGTCAGCCAGTCAGTCAGTCAGTCAGTCAGTCAGCCAGTCACATATGTAACGGCTCATTGGAAATTAGCTAGTATACAGCTTGACTACAGTGGTTCTTAATTCAATATTTTCCTCGTGTTCCTATGTCATTTATCCTTGCATCACTGAAGCTGTGTTCAGGCGGGTTGCCGCAGTGCCCGCCAGCCTGCCGGTGTGCCACTGCCTTCCTTTTTGATATGAGACCCACATGGTGCCCGGATACAAGCAGCAGTCACTGAACCAATGAGACTCTTCTGGTGTCAGGACACGTCCAGAAAGCATCTACTGTGACTTCGATCTGTTTTTGTTTTTCTCTTCGCCTGTCCCTTGAGATTCATTCAGCCTGCCCGTACTTGGTAACCGTAACATCTGTCCGTCGGTCCCGTATGTTACGGACAGTGAAGCAAGCAAATCTCGCAGTAGATGTACTGTAGTAATTCAATATAATCACCAAATCAATACGTTACTGCAGTCACTGACGGCATGGCACCTGCCCTCTTTAGCCTCGTGGCAAGATCTTTTTTGTGGGGTGGGCTTCGACGTTACCGGTAGTGAACTTTCGGGTTTTGCTGTCTGAGTCTGCGGACTTCGTTAGTCGCCTATAGGCGCACATAACCACAAGGTTTGTAAGTCCATGTATTTTAATATAGGCCTAACCTGTGACGCCGCTACAGGTTTTCATTTGAATATGAAATGTATCATTTCAATTTAACATTGGCTGGAAAGCGATTTGCCAAATATCGGCGTGGGAACTAAATTCAGTTCCCCTCAGGGTCAGTTTATTGGAACACTGCTTGCTCTTCGCCGTATTTTTATTTGACGTAACATTACAGGTATTAGGGTTGTGGTCTTCTGGGTTGTGTTTCTGAGGTATTTATTCTCCTGTGATGATGGTGGAAGCTGGTTCTTCCAAAAGGTTGATATGAATTTACCAGACTACACTGTGTCACATCCAATAATACCACAGTCTTTTTACTGACCGTCACGGGAAAAGAAATTCATATTTTTGGAATAATTGTCGGGCTGAACCAACACAGGAACCGAACGATAGTTCATCATCATCATCATCATCATCATCGTCATCCCCGAACGATACGTTACCATCATCATCATCATCATCATCACCATCACCATCATCATCGCTCTTTCAAGGGCTTAGGTCTTGTGGCCCCTGCTGTTCTGAATATTAAAATCCAAAGCCTCGTTAATGGGCGTCCCGTGTTCCTGTTCCTGCTGGCTGATGTTTTATAGTAGGGTACGGGGTCATACGATGCTTTGTTAGTATTGTATATATCATTGAAAGGCGTCTAGTCGAGAGGTAGAAATCTTCGAATGTTATTTAATTCCTGTTCTTCGGGTCTGCAACCCTTCGCAGGGCGGTGCCTATTCTGCTGTAGGGGTTACAAATCCTTGTTAAGAAGGAGAGAGACTTCTGGCTTGACGTTTCTTGCTTCTTCATTGAGAACTTAAGAACACAATAAATTGGGGGATTACTTGCCACCATTCGGTTCAAGATCTTCTGTCTTCCCGTCTGCAATCTAAAAACATGAAGATTAAAATATACAAGACTGTAGTATGTCTCTTGTTTTACATGCGTGTCAGACTTAGTCTCCTGTTTTACAGGAAAAACACAGACTGATGTTATTCGAGAACGGGGTACTGAGGAGAATGTTTGTACATAAATAACAGGAAGTAACAGAGAAAATTATTGTTGGCAGTGCATATTTCTCGACGAAGTCTAGCAAAAAGGCATAGCCTTCGTTTGCTTCTATCATTGCCTGTCCTCGGCACGAGCAGAAAAATACTTCGTGTTTTTTCGTGTCATGTATGATACACAAATTCACGAATCCAGAGCTGCCTATTATAAAACACTGTCTCGACAGGAATGCGTGGAAGTGGAAGATTTGCATGTAATCGAACGTTATTGGCATAACATTCTCTTTCTCCTTGCTCATTTTTGTTATTTCTTCTGTTTTCAAGAAGTACTTTCTTGCTTTTTTTACGAACGGTGGAGTCTTCAGCAGCAACACGTCTCCCGCTTTCATTTAGGTTAGGGTCTAAAATTGTTTTAAGTTGTTCACAAAGGAAGCTCACATCTACCTGGGGCCTTCAAAATGAAATATAGAATTTTTTTTTAAAGTAACAGTACATAAAATTATGCTTTATAACTTGATGATCAATGTGTGGGGTCTTCTTTATACATATCTCATGAAACATATTTATATTAAGAGAAGCAGACATAAATTTTACTGGTGTTGTTTGAATAGTACACTTGTTTTGTTTGGGAGAGATTCAGCAAATTCGTGAATTCGTTGCACGTATTCTCCATTTATTACATTGTGCCTTGATTTTGGCACTGTTTCTTTTAAATCACGGGGGCTTTTAATTTCTGGCCTTAGTTTTGATAAACGGTACAGTCAGTGTTACACCATGCAGGCTGATGAAAGCTTTATTGCAAACTTCTTTTCTCTCACCACCAGCGTTCGGGTTGTACTTGTAAGGATGAGATTTATGCTTGCCTTATTCTTCAGTTGCGATTAGGCTTCTTATATTTTGCACAGGTTTGGATACTGTAAGCTCCTGTAGGTAAATATGCTCATATTTGTTTGTAAGTTTATTTATGAAGGTTATCATTTTGCTTTAGTTTGGGCTAAGAACTTTTGGCAACAGTTCTTTATACATCTGCAAACAGCGTTTCGAACGCTCTAAAATGACTCGATAATAATCAGGAGAGATATATACCCAAAATACGGTCCTGTTTTTTGTTTTTTTCTGGGAGAAACTTTTTTTCTAGCATGATTTTTGTATGGTAATCCTTTCACTTTAGCGTTTCATATGACATTGGTCTTGTACTTTTTTCATTCACAACTCTTTTTTCTCTGCTTTTTTCTATAATTTCTTCACCATTTTTGCTGTCATTGTTAGAAGACATTTCTAACCTTTCTTTAAGACAAAGCACAAGTGAGTGTTAGCAAACAGCATGGTTTCTTCTTTTGGTTGTAACAGATGCAAAGAACGCTTCAGTTCGAAAAGGAAACATCAGGCATACTTGTGGCCTTTTCGAAGTAAATAAGATCACAACTGTTTTTATACCAAGATGAAAGAGACGCCACAAATTAGCTTTTCCAATGTGATGAGACCAAGGAAGCCTGAGAGAGCACTCTGACGGAAGGAACGCACACTTCTAAAAAGTGTCACATGTTACCATTTGGAAGTAAGCAATTGGGTTATAAATACTTATATTTTAAATGCGAGATTTGAGTTTTCCACAGGGATGCTGCTGAAGACTCCAATCTTCTGGGATGTGGCGCTGTATATAATAAGTTTACGCTTCTGTTCTTGGACTACCCTGAACGTGGAGACAAGAAGCTTTTCCGAAACGTTGCTGTCCACGTACCAACATTTACGGCACCATATCTCAGAAGATTGGAACATGCTTTTTAAAATTCTGTAGTAAATTCTGCTGATGAGGTAAATAAGAAAACAAACCTAAAGTTTTAGTTAAACTGGGGGAAAATGAGAGTAAAAAACTAGTTTGAAATTTTTGTGTATTATATCGTCGTTTTTTTCTATATGTGTTGTGTTTGAGACGCAGCGAATTTCAATTCGTTAATAATTCTAGCTTACTATGTCTTCGTGTGCAACGATTTTTTAATTTACTCGCAGATCCAAAAATTCTTTAGCTTGTTACAGTATAGATTTTATTTTAAACAATCACAACATGTAAGACTGTTTTGATAACAGAAAATTTCGCCGCCTAGTCAATGACGCAAGTAGTTTTAACACGCCTTTCTCGCCTTATTCCTCCGTTGAACTCTTATACGGCAGGCGATAAGGTTTACAGACCAGAACGCCATTGAGTGCGGTTGATATAATTTTGAAGTGTGATTAAAAAATCCTGAAAAGTGTCGTTCCTACGCAATATCATTTGTAAATATTTGAACACCGTAATAGGTTCGCAGTGTAATGCTGTTTATTCAGACAACAAGTGTTCCCTTGTTTTCGAAACGATGCAGAAGGAATGCCCCGAATATGAGTGGTGGCAGACATGAGCGAACATCAGGTGCCTAGCAGTGACAGGTTGATAAATCGAAAACTATCCCCGGCATCAATCACGGGCCCGCAGCACGTTCTGTACCACAAGTGAGAGAAAGCGTTGCGCCTCGCGAACACCCCAAATGTTCACAGTCATCTAATAAAAGTCAACTTTGTTACAGAGAAAAAATTTGGACGTTCATATTTGCCGAAAGTGAAGAATCGAAATTTTTTGGAGATTAAGAAATGTAATTTAGTTTTGTAGGGAAGGACTGTGTAGACCAGTACGGGATAACGGAAGTTAAACTGACAACGCCGAAGAAAGAACTGTTGTCCTTAATTCAATGTTTCAAGCCTGACATTTCTGTGTGGTGTTACAATTTGATTTATTTGTTTACGTTTCGCAATTTCTAATAAAGCCTTATTACGTTCTGTGCGTACAACCTTACTCTTATTTGTGTTTTTAAATGTTCGTGTTTCTGTTTCTCTTTTCCTTAGCGTTTTAAACGCCTAGTGAAGTCTAGGCTCCCGTAGGTAATTTACTTAAAATATTAGATGGGAAAATGCTGCAGAATTATATGGATATAATTCATGACACAAGTTGGGTGACATTAGTACTGTCATACTTTGCAATAAGTTAGGAATAATTACAGTTAAAATACGTACTTGATATGGCGTTAATTTCGTGCGTAGGAATATCCGTCTTGGGTAGATAAATGCTGGTATTACTTCATAGAATCGAAAGAAACTGACTGGAAAAATTAAAAATAAATAAGTTAAATTTACTTGTAGCCCTATATGGATTTTAAATCTGAACGGAATTTTGGTAAAACTGAGCATAATAATGTTATAGAATAGAGAAAATATCACTTCTTTCCGGGGTCGGTTATCAGCGACACGGTTTTAGGGTCCGACCATTTTTACCTGTGTAAAGACACCTTCTTATTTATGTCTGTTATACTGTAGTGTCAAATGAGAGGACGACTATGAATGACAAAATAAAATTGATGTGGTATTAGCGTATATTAATATATTATCCTTTTATTCTTCTGGATGTTCTCAAGGAAACCCCAAATGACGGACTCCGGGACTGAGAATATAATTCGTCGTTTCCTATAATTAATTAAGATTTGAGAGACTCTGTTGCTGTCGTCGTCGTCGTCGTCCTCATAATTACATTAAGCTGCAGGATACAATCCATCTAGGCTTTTCCCGTATTCGTGGGTGTTGGGCCTTCAATCTTTTCGTTGGTCGTCCTATATTCTTCTGCCAGGTGGCGTGTATTCATACACTAACTTTGGAATGCGTGTACCATTCATTCTTAATAAACGTTGTGTCTCCTGACGTCTCTAATTCACAATAATGTCACTGAAATTGTGTGTGTTCAGTTCTTTTCTAATTTCTGTTTTATTGTCTAATCGTATAATGCAAATTCCGCAACTGATCTCAAAAATTTCACCACTGCTCTGTCGATTGTTGTAAACGAAATATGAACGAGACGTAAGACTATAATTTGTCTTCTAGAATTTTTTATGCATTCATGTTTAAAGTATTTTATTTTGTGGACTGGCATAAGCGTATTTAAAATTTCGACTCTAAATTGTTATAAATGGGCTTCTTCAAAAATACCTATCCTCATTATAACTTGGAAGTTTCTGGAGAGTCGTCTGCTTTTATAAAGAGATTATAATCTCCGTAAGTTTAACAATCTGCATTAAGTAGTGCTGACACATAGAGGAAATGTTTTAATCGAGTTGAACTGTGTATTGTCGACTGCTGTCACTTTTTGTTCTTACAAGAAATTCCCCGCATTTTATGGAACCCGAAGTTTCGTTCCCGCATTCACAAGAGTCCGCCACCTCTCCCTATCCTGAACCATATCGATCTAGCCCGCGCCTCCATCCCACTTCTTGGAGATCCATTTTAATATTATCCCCCATCTACGCCTGGGTTTTCCAAGTGGTTTCCTTCCCTCAGGCCTCCCCACCAAAATCATGCATGCACCTCTCCCCTCGCCCATACGTGTTGCATGCCCCGTCCATCTCATTCTTCTCGATTTGATCACATATACGTTTAAAAAGAGTAAAGATTGGGTTAAGTTACAACTCACATTCTTTTCTTCAACTACACTGCCCTCCGTATATTACATGCCTATGAAATTTGTAGTTCTCACAGCGGCGTTTCGGAGATTCAAGTCGTTTGTGTTGACGCTGTGTCGTTGTGTGAGTGGTTGCCGACGTTTCGAACGTGGGTACTACGGTCCTTCAAAACGTCAGAACCACTCACCAAACGACACAGCCTATTATCCCAGAAAACCTGAATCCTCATTTTACACCTGGTTTACATGTAAATGTATCTTATACTGAATATTCAAGCCTTCGAGCGTCGGTTAACATATTGTCCAGTAACACAGGGTCACATCCCAGAACACTTGTTCAACTTCCGATAACGCGGTTGTGAGGACCTCATATCTTCACGAATCTTTAATTCCTTGCTTTGCATCCAGCCGAAGCAAGGTTCAGTTGCGAACGGCTCACGCTAGTTTTATCGTACATGTGAAGGATCTCTGACAGTTTAGTGTGGAGCAGTTGTGGAATGTTGGCTAGCAGATGAGAACGGAATAAAAAGGGAGAAATGCCTGATCCGAGATCACTTTATTCCCCACTAATTTCACATGATGTCAAATAGATGTGATTCTAAAGTTTCGTCTTGATTGGCTAATACTCAACACTCCAGATTGCAAAGAGCACACACAGGTCAGCGTGGCATAATACGTGTCCGTGCGCGACTGCAATTCCTCTTGATCAGTAGTGACATCTGGTGGCACAGAACTTGTATAAGTCTAAGATTTGTAATTCAACTTGTTTAATGACACATGTAATGTAAATACGCATGAAGGCCCTAATAATATTTCTTACAAATGTATTAACGTATTTATTTATTTCCTTCCGTCAGTAAGCAACAGAAAATAATTGTACGGTACCGAGTTTGATCAGTAGATGTCACTCTGTTTTTAGTATCTTACAAGCGGCGACATCGCTGGGGGGAGGGGAGGGAAAGCAGGTGCAAGGCGGTGGGCAGCCTGACATCCCCTCCACCCTCTCCTTGCTGTCGTGTGCATAATGGCGCAGCGAAAGTGGAATGTAGCTCGTGTGTCAGTTACTTTTAATTTGTTTGTAATGTGTGCTGTTATGTGCTTGTTCGTGTAACAAAGTGTTGAATCATTTAAAATTGTTATAATATTGCCTTTGTGGTGTCATTTTATATTATAATGAAGTTGCAAAGTGAATGCCAAGTAAGGGTGATTATGAAGTGGGTAGGATTGAGACGAACTGGGCTTGTCTTGTGGACTTCCTCCGCCATGTTCTTCGCCGAGACGCGGAGAAATGCACTGAAATATTTAACCCGTAATGATACGTCCAGTGTTCGATGCACCTATTTAAGGGTAAGTTTAATTCGCCTTACACTGAATAAACTATTTATAAAGTGATATGGCATTGGAAGGAAGTACAATGTGATGTCGATTTTCATAGAAAATAGAGTGGCACCATTAACCTTTTAAAGCCTAGCGGTAACTTTACGTACCACCAGGTTTAACATTAAAAAATTCTACGTGGTGCCCACATTGTGTTTATGTGTTTTGTACGGATCTCAGAACAAACAGCAACTTTTGCCTTATAAAACATTAAGAGATTGGTTTTTATAACCGAAGTGGAGAGTGTTTACAGCGCGGTACGCACTGAGTCCTTATATAAAACACATACGCTTCGTCTTTAAAGGGTTAATATTGCGTACCATTCTTAACAGTGTCGTTACTTTATTAACGTGTACATCTTGTTCTGTACAAGCTGAGAGTGCCATTTTTGTGGTTTCCCTTTTAATGTACTGCGTAACACCAAAACATATAGCGATGATTTTGTGTCTGTACGTTTTAGGTCCAGAACTGCTGGACGAATTTTGATGAACTTTTTCATGAATATTATGCCATGAGAAGCGACTCCATGCTTGTACTTTTTAATTGCTTACAAGTCTGTTGGTGCCCGGCGACCCGGACAGGCTAGGAACACCCATTTACGTAGTTACCTTGGAAACCCCGCGACCCGTGGAGGCAAGGCACACTTCATGTACTCAGTTACTGTGGAAACCCCGCGATCCGGGCTGGCAAGGCACGCCCATTTACGTACTTACGTTGGAAACCTGAAGAATGTATGTGTCTGTGTATTATAATTTCGTAGTGGTACCCGCAGTTAGCGTGAAAACCCAAATAATATGTGTGTATACGGTTGAACTAGGTTATAACGACCTCGGTTTGTAACACACCTCGGATGTAGTGTCAAACATTCTCTGGTATCAGCTAATTCCCTATAAGACACGTGTTTCTCTACCTCGCTTAGTACGATATACGTAAGAGCATCTACCTCGGGTATAACGACATTGCCAGTCATGGGTGCTAACATAATTTTCCAAGAAGCACGACTCACCGCGCGACATTCTTTATTTCTATTTTTTCTTTTCTTTTCTTTCTTACTGTTTTTGTAAGTTCCAAACGATTGAATTTTGTTTATAGTTTTCATTCTGCTTTGAATATTATTTCGAGTAGATTGATTTTTCATTTTCCAGTTTTATTCCATTTAAAGGTGTATTAAAATATTTTTAACTGTTACCAGGGCCCATCTCTTGATGTAGATACAGTCTTGCAGTTCGTACGGTATGGGATTCCATCTCCTGTGTATTGTGATGTGACGAAAAATAAATAAAGTCCCCACCCACACAAACAGCGTAGGCTTAAGTGATGTGAAAGGAATGGAAGGGACAAGAAAATGTGTTAAACCGATGCAGATCATTACACACTAGGCATGCGCTTTTTGTGTCTGGGTTCCGGGAGAGGCCGTTGTAGTTGTTTGTTATACGCAGTAATTATTTCAATTGTCACGCCTGCTCTCATCGTCGTCTCTTCAGTTAAAAGAGCGGTGAAGTTCAAATTGATGTGTTTTGTCGTCAGCTACGGTGAATTCGTAATGGCATTTACAACTTAATTAAACACCACTTCACAGTCTTCAAATGACATTCACAACGTAAATATAAATGAAGAAAATATTACATTAAAACAACAAATGAACATGGATGTAGACTATATTTTACACATTTCTGAAGCTTGAAACTTGATAACTGGTTTCTATGGTCCTAATATTATTATATCGTTTGCGTGCAAAGAAAATTCACTGAGTCCGAATGTGCCATTAGTGGATTTTCTCTGTCAGCAAACAAGCTTCCCCGGACTTAACAAAAACTAAGGTGTTTGTGCCATCGCAAATAATTCGTGAATGGATTTAGAGGATTTTTCCAGGTGAAGGAGATGACATGTAGACTTCATTGTTAAAAGATCTCATTTTTCAACGAAAATGGAGTTAGTCGGTTTTCCTTGTACGCCCACAATATTATTTCGTTACCTTTTGGGTCAGAATATTATTCTCTCCCCATCTATCTGAAAACTACGAGATTACATCATACAATACGACGATTGAACTGTAACAGTTGTCAGGTTATAGACTCGTGTAATTATGCTTCCGTGAGTCTTGGTCTGTCATCCTGGGGGAGAACATACATTGAGGGTGTTTGAGAGAGAAGTGTGTGGAGTATGCATCACACGTGACAAAAACGTACATAAATATTTTAGTCGGAAAAGCACAGGCAGAGTATTGAGGAGGAGGAAATATGAAAATATTGACATGGTACAAACAAAATTGTCCCTGTGCTTAGTTAAAACATCACGGCACAAAAGCATAAGGGAGCAGAGGTATGCTATATCTTCAGGCATCCTTACTGTTGACATTATATGGTAAGAAGCAGTGGTATTCACAACCCGGTCGCTTTATTCTCGAAGAAAAATCTTCTGCTACGCATTCAGTGTGTGGCTGGGTGGGCCCAAAAGCCTGTCTAAGTGCTTTGGAGAAGGTAAAACTCTTGTCTGTCCCAGGAATCGAACCACGAATCGTCGGTCGTTAACCAGTAGCCTATTCACTGTACTTGCCGAGACATCCAGGCTCCCATTGTTTAATGTCGAGCTTATAGAAATAAATGATAGGATCTTTTGAGCGCGGTAATGAACCGGCAGTATTCATAAAAGGCTTATATGAGATTAAATGAAAGTTAGAAAACCAGATGAGGGAAACAGAACTGAGGGTGGAAGGAGAGCAGAAACTGTTTTATGTGCAGTATGTATATATATATATATATGCTTTAAAAATCGTGCCCTAAGACCTAGGAAGTAAAACTCAGGACGATAGATGAGAACTAAAAGATCATGAGTGATAAACAAGATAGAATTTGAGATTCGTGTAAGGGATGTGCACCGAAGACAACCTGGTGTTAGCAGGCACATCCTACAGTATATGTAGTGGTGACTGAACAAATTGTGGTGTTGAGACAGCACTAACACTTACCTCGCTTTGTTTCTGGTTTTCTCTTGTTTGGTCTGTAATTGTGCTGTATTTGTGTACTTCTGTAAATTGAATTGAAATGAACCGTACTAATAATGTATTCAGGAAAAAGGTATTTTCTTTGATCGTTTTACTTTTTCAAGTACACGAGACGTAATTTGCCGTTATTGTCCCTTTGTATGTGTTCTAATTTGTAGGTTCTTATTTGCTGTATTTTCCTTACGTTTCTGTGCTGTCTCTTTGATTGGCCTTATGGCTGTTGTATCAGCACATTGATAATAAGAATTGAATTATTATTATTATTATTATTATTATTATTATTATTATTATTATTATTATGTCGGGGCGTTTTCTGAGCTTGAGAGATTCGTTTGTACACTAAAATTCTTTGACAATGGTTTGACATGTGAATCAACACTAATACACTTTCGAACTGTTTCCGTTGTCTCACTTTATTTACACACACACAACGTTTCGAAAGCGACTGCTTTCTTCCTCAGGTGTACCAAGAATTACGTACTATGTATCACAATACAAAGAAACAACCCCTCACTTCTTCTGTGGGAGACATATCACTCATAACTCTAAGAAACTAAATAATGTATATACAAAATCTGAAACATTATGTTGTAACAAAGTAGCATAAACTCTACATCATTACAGAGTAAAAACTCATTCTAAACTCACAACAATCTAAGACGGTGGTGATGGGGTGATAACTACTTTACACTTTATGTAATGGAGATACATTCTTAGAGTGTTGCTAGTGTAGATAATGTTTTTAATGTGTAATGATGGAGAATTTATCTTATTTTATTACAAAATGATGTTTTAGATTTTGTATATACATTATTTAAATTTTTAGAATGAGTGATATGTGTCTCCGGCACTTGAAGTAATGGTTTGTTTCTTTGTATTGTGATACATCATATGTAATTCTAGGTACAGCTTAGGAAGAAAGCAGTCGCTTTCAAAACGTTGTGTGTGTAAGTAAAGTGACACAATGGAAACAGTTCAAAAGCGTATTAGCGTTGATTCACTTGAAAGACTCATGATCGCCATGATAAACGTAACTAAGTATACCTTTAAATCTGGCCCCCATTGGACAGCTATTCCTCGCCATTACGTATCTCAAGCGTTATTAATATTATCTCTTAGTCAATGAAACCACATAATAAGTGAAAGTGAAAGTACTCTATATAAGCAAAACCTTAAACAAATAAGACACCTTCGTGTACACCAATGGTCAGCCTAATAAACAAGGCCATCTACGCAAGAACTGTACCCCACAACTGGAAAATTCTTCCAGATCATAGATTCCACCTAAAAAACTGGAGACTACACTGATTCTTGAACAATTTACGTATAATTTTCATGTTAACACATTTTAACCATGAAATTACCAAGGAGACACACGACTTCGTTATGCCATTCTGCCTAGAATATTTTGCTTCTTACACAGGAAGATGAGCTGAATTTTAATTTTAAATGATAATACAATTTATTATGTATGTTTTATATTACTTTTACCTAGCTTACATCCTGAAGACGAGCTTATAGTTAGCCGAAACACGTAGCTCTATCAGCTATATTAACGAATGGAAGAACTGTGCTGAACTGAAAATTGTGTTCTAATATTAACATAACCTACAGCGGGATGAAAAATATTAAGGGACTCAAGGTTTAGGGCTGTACCGACCATCCCTTTGTGTTTAGAGTTAGGTTATACGTTTTCAGCCTGTCTTTTTCATTGTGATAATTCGCATTTTAATTTCCTGTTAGCTCTAGCTTGAGACGAATTGCTAGCCTATTTCTTATCCAAAATTGTTTTCATGCAGTTAATACCTTCTTTTCATCTAAAAGCAATCATCACTTTTTGTTACACCCCGAGTACAGTCGGAAAGTTTATGAAACTTCATTTTCAACAGATTAAGAGGTGTGTCGTTTTCTTGTTATTCCATTTAACTCCCCCCCCCCCCACCAGCTCTTTCTGTCTGTAGCTTTAACGAAATTTCAGCTTTTCCATTTTCTTGTTAACGGCTGTAAACTGGTAATTAAATTATAAATTCCAAATCCTGTGGTCAAGTATGATATCATATGAACACACGTACGATTTCCTTATCATTACGTCTATGTAT
This sequence comes from Coptotermes formosanus, assembly GCA_013340265.1. Taxonomy (NCBI): domain Eukaryota; kingdom Metazoa; phylum Arthropoda; class Insecta; order Blattodea; family Rhinotermitidae; genus Coptotermes; species Coptotermes formosanus. The sequence continues at coordinate 2,469,748 of BLKM01000221.1, forward strand.
CTCATAGCAGCTAAACCACGGATCATAAATCTCTACTTTATCACACCTCAATGACAGAGCAACCAAATGAAGAGATCAGTTTATTGCTCTGTTAACATCACTGCCTCATTTATTCGATGGCGTATTTAACAATGCTTTCTCATTTGTAGAGCTCATATATACATATAAATATATATATATATATTTGTATGTTGACTGAAACAAGAAATAACGGCGAATAGTGAAATCACGAACATTCTACGTCAGAATACCCTCTAACGTCTCAGAGATTCGAACAGAGTGCTTGTTGAATGTAAGTGTGCAGCATTATTGCTTCACTAATATATTTGGTCTTTCTCTGTTTATAGGAGCCAACAGAATTGGTTTTGGTTTTACTTTACACGTTTAGCAGTACTTCTTATTTTATCACAGAATGTGCGGTCGTTTGCCTACGGAATCGTGTGTACGTGAGTGTTACCTTTACAAATACGTTATTTGCCTTTCCCCGATTCATACTTTTTGATTTCTTGAAATGCTATTCCCCTTGCCACCTTAGTAATACCGCTGTGACAACAGTGACAGTACAGTTCCTGCCACATTCTGAAGTGAATAGTACGTTGCTGAAATTCGATGTAGACCGGTAGCTCTGAATTTTCGTTTTATAATAAACTTTGCAAAGGAAAATAAATTTATAATGAATTGTTTCGCTTTACGATCTGAAATAGTAATGTGGGTATTCAGTGATAGGTCTATTTGTAATGTAGAAGCTTATAACAAACCATAACTAAACCACTGTAACTAGGAGGCTGAACATTTGTATTGAGATTATGGATTACACTCTGTACAAATTTATAATGAAATTTGATATTATTATTTGTTTGGAAGAAGCTTATGGATGAAAACAATAAGTGAGGGAAAAAAGTAACAGGAAACAAAAAAAGATGCATAATAAGATAAAACAGTGGGTTTAGTTTGTGTACTGTTGTCGAGCATAAAATTTGGAAATAATATTTTCAGTTTAACTTGCTTACTTAATTTGTAGTTTGTTTAAGGATAAGTGCGTGGGCTGGGATTTGTGAGATTGGATTATCAGTGAATAGCAAATTACGAGATATGAGCCAAGGAGCGGTCGTGGCTTAATTTGAAGTATTATCTCGACAATAACCTGGAGGAAACTGAGAAAAACCACGAAATCCTCGTGATAGCCGGGATTTTAACTTGGGGTTTCCCAAATACATATCGGGAGATACCCACTCAACCGCACCTTTTAATGTCCTTTATTTAATGTACGTTGGGACTGTATGTTGTCCGTCTAAGGAGAGACGCATATTAAAAGATCTGACGAACTGAATGAATTATTACACACCCTCTGGAGGCTGTCTGCAGTCGCTGTAAGGAAAGAGATGCAATATCTGCTGACAGATTCAGTTCCGTGGAGAATGAAACTCAGACGTTCAATCATTCATGGACACGGGAAGAGAACGTCCCAGGAAGGTGATTTCTCGCACTCCGTGCAACTTCTAAGGAGTGAGAGAAACCTTGGCCTGCGACTTCTTATTCTAAATATTTCTTGGCTGATTGAACGTACTTTATGATCGTAGCAGCTACTATCTGAAAGGCTGGCAGGGACTCTCTTCCCCGGCAGCATATCCAAACCGGTTTTGGAACCCATCCCCATGAGTATGCAGGGTTTCTTCCTCAGGATTAAAGTTCCTTGAGGATGAGCATGAAGATTAGCCGCCACCTTTACCTAATGTTGAAGTTTAGAGTGTGTAGGGATCTGCACCATACATCTACGCCTCATTAGGATGATGTTAAGGCAATTACCTTAAACTTTCGTTACAAGTTCAGTGTTTTTGTGTCATTTATAACAACTGTTTTCCGGAATATGCACTTCTTAATCTCATGTCGCGACATAGGCTTGACCACTCACCTTTATTTATTGCCGATATTAAGACTGGCTGGAGAACAACTACACCTTTGTCGTTGTAATCTCAAAATGTATCCTCGAAGCTGACTGTACTTTACCTTCCTCAAATTGATAGTTACAGAACTCAGCAAAAGATTTGCGGAAACGTTCTTTGCGGCATTGTCTCTGAATTGTACTTATAAATTGTTCAAAATTTCTTAACCTAATAAGTAAGGACATTCTGTTATTTAACAATTCACGGTTGGTATTCACGTTATATATGGGAACGGATTAAATAAAAGAGTGAAGTGTTGCAAAATACAGAATTTTGAGTGATCTGTTGAGAGTTAATCAGTAATATGATAAACCAAATCCTATGGAATGCTAAGTTTAAAGCACGCTGTCGCGAATGTCTTCAATTTGAGCTTTTCATCAGCCAGGCACATCTAGTCCGCATAGAGTAGGAGGGTGTGTATTTGATTTATATGCCTCAGGATACATTACAGTGGCGGCAACTTGTAAAAACAGCGATTAACTCCTGAGTTTCTTAAAAAGAGACGATTTCTTCTACAGGTGTGCGGTTATTGATTTATCAAGCAGGATGCTGCTGTATGCAGTTAACCTTTTAAAGCCTAGCGGTAACTTTACGTACCATCAGGTTTAACATTAAAAAATTCTACGTGGTGCCCACATTGCGTTCATGTACTCGTATTTTGTACGGATCTCAGAACAAACAGCAACTTTTGCCTTATAAAACATTAAGAGATTCGTTTTTATAACAGAAGTGGAGAGTGTTTACAGCGCGGTACGCACTGAGTCCTTATATGAAACACATACGCTTCGTCTTTAAAGGGTTAATTCATATCACCATCTACTTAAATGTCATCCTTTTTTTCACTGACTAATACGAACGACATGTCTGTTGGCATTCGGTGACGCAACGCATTTGAAAGCTGGAGACTCCCGTGAAGAAAATGAAGTAGCGAAATTGAGAAAGAATATTTACTTATTCTTCAGGGACTCAGATGTCCGTACGTGCACTGCACTTTGGTAAGGCGAAAGAAAGCAAATGTACTCATCAAGAGAAAGGTGGATAAAACTGTGGGACATAAGCGCTGTTTAATGAATAAACGCCTGCATGGTCGATGCGTGAGAAAAGTAGAAATTACTTGGAAAATGCGAGTAAATATTTGCACAAAGCTATCAAAAGTTGAAGCATATTGAGAGAGGAATTTTGGAACTGGAACATTGGACAGAACTTTGAAATGTATAGTAACAGGTACATTCAACTTTAGCCATATCAAATGGTTTGGCATAGCGTGTCTTGTCGGATCTGTTAACGCTTTCCATGTTGGTTTTCTTTTAAGATAAACCCCTGTTAATATATTAATGTGGAAACGAATTATTTACGTTATCAAAACGTCACAAAGCTTTTAACTTTTGAGAGTAAATGATTAAAAGGGACACGTTTCTTCCAGTAATCTTCTCCCGCATGAAATAAACCCACAAAAACTATTTCATCTAGGTGAGTTACATCGTACGTAACATGAAGACAATCAAAACGTATCAGTTTTTTCTTGTCATGTGGTGTATGTATCAGTGTTTTGTTTGCTTGTGAAAATTGGGCTCTCTTTCTGACTGTTACATTATTTAACATATGATACTTAAGACAGCATGAATGATGATTAGTCGAAGATTAAGAAGGAGGTGTTTCTGGCTGCTTCAGCTTTTCTCCCATTATATGTCTTGAGACGCTGAGAAACTAGCCGGGTTATCCGGTACCTGGTTGACTTGGTAATTGGGTCTCTCAGCCTACGTGCGTAATGGAGATTGAAACAGTTAGAGAACAACGTGTTGACGTTAATAGAATGTTATAGAACATGTTGCGGACAATAAACTGAGAGCAACGTGTTGAGCATAAGGAGTGTTTGAGAACAGCGTGGTGAGGCTAAGAGATTGCTTGAGAACAACATGTTGAGCAGTAGGCTGTTTGAGAACATTTTCAGCAGTAGACTGATTGAGAACATGTATAGCATTAGTCTGAGAACATGTCGAGCTGTTGACTAATTGAAAACAGCATGTGTAGCAGTAGACTGTTTAAGAACAAAACGTTGAGTAGTAAACTGTTTGAGAACAACGTGTTGAGGATAGTAGACTCTTTTAAGAACGAGGTTTTGAAAATGGTAGCCTTTTCACACCTACGATAGTTGAAGCAAAAGGAGGCTCGAGATAATTTTAATAAGTTTTGTAGTTTGCACTGCATACTTCTTGTTATTGTCAGTATGCTTAATTCAAGACACATCATATGATGTGTGTAGCACACAAAGTTGTCATCTGAATCTGTGTTCGTAGCATTTTAAACGAGGAGTTAAGGGTTACTGTGTCAAGGTGGTGTGGAGTCCAAAGTTGGTCTAAACGTAAGGAGTTTTCTTCGATCAGTTACGTTCTGTAGTGTAAACTGTCGTCATTACATAAGAGGAAACACATTCGTACACAAATCAATCACAGAATTTGGAAGAGTTGTTTGTCTTTCGCAGTTTTGGAAACAAGTATGAAACGTACAGGCCTATGACTTACGACTGTTTGGTTTTCGGACTTCCTTCATTATTCCAAAAATAACATAATTAAGTTTTCGAAAACTGCTAATTTCTGTTCTCGGCTGAAACATAGCGGGCCAACTACTCCGCTGATTCAAAAATAAGAACTGTTCTCAGTCACTGGTGATTATGTTTCTGATATGCTAGACAACAGACAGTTTCAGAAGCCGAGCAATATTAAGTGCATATATCATTTGCTGAATTGTGTGGAACTGAGACCTGCAAATATTTGTAAAAATGAAAGGAAGATATCTATATAATGCGGGTTTCCTGTACGTGTATGCCGTTTATATGTTACTTGTCAGTTTCTGTTGATAAAGTTGAGTTTTGTTATCTAACAAGACTCAAGGTTTTACGGCTGCTTATTAGGTTTGTTACTTTGGAACATTTTAATAGAGAATACGACAGAGAAAGTAACGGGGTAGAAATATCTTACTTTCCAGACGAAATTCTGAAAAGATTCTAAACCCTGAAATAGTGTAATGATTGATGATAGTGGACATTTGTGATGGGTAGCGACACTAAAGTCATTTATCGGAAGAAAGAAAATACGTGCATTGGCACTACTGAATGAACTTCTTCCCATAGGGTTTTGTCGCTGGAATAAGTAGCACGAATAATTAAGTTCCTTTTTTTTTTTAGCGAGTAAGACCTAACTACGTTTTTGTCAATTTACCTACACCATTGGTAGTTCGACGAACCCCACTTGGTTAAGCTGAAGAAAACTCACACGTGAACAAACTGTTGGGTTCATTATGGAGCAAACGTTTAGCTCGTACTCTTTGTGAATGGAGCTCTGAACCCGCTGTCCGTGGGGAAGACCTCCATGCATTACGTTGCACACCGGCTGCGGTTCTTCTACTGTATACTCTAACTTGCTCTTCTCGTCTCATTTTCAGTTAAATGTCTATCGCTATTCCGTACTTTAATTTTCTCTCCTTCCCTTCCTTCTATTCTTCTCTTTGAGAACATGCTTTACTGCAGAACTCTTTATCACACTATCAGCCGACGGCGAAACCGTAATTTTACCCCGTTGTCATTCCCTTTACGCGTGAGGTAAACCAATGACGTATTTCAGGCACATTTGCGTGCATTACAACATATTCACTGCGTAGGAGTAACCAATATAAAGGTTTTCAGAATTTATATAATATTAAGAGTTAACATATAAAGGATTTCCGTGATAATTCTTAAGTAACGGCGAGAAGATATTAAATGAGAACTGACAAATAATTACCTCGATCTTAGACTGTGTATGGGGTAAATTGCTTTCAAGTGTAGCTACATTGTTCGTTATGTAAATCAAAGTTTTGTCTGCCAGCTGCGGTTACCAACCGTCGAAATAAGTTTAATTGCTCATGTGACCCTCTTTACTACGTTACAAAAATTTACCCTGCTGTTTATTAAAAAATCCTATAAAAATTTGTAAAATATTAGTAGTCGGTCTCATTAGTCGTAGCGTATCAATAAAATAGTATTCTGAAGCATAAAGAGACCGCGACAGTTCACTGCAGCACTACCCGACAAGAACTGCAGGGATGGTCATATTGCAATCCCTACACGGTATCGGGACCGTAATGCCAGTAACTCTCTATAAAAAGGCACCATGTTACTGTGCACACCGACTACACGATATTGTGTCCTACCCTGTTCCCGTATTGTCTCCTACCCCATTACTTCTCCTGTGTCTGCTGTAATTAAACATTTTTCACACTTTGGAATCACGAGTTCAATTTTAAATATTTTTGTATGATTAAGATTTAATTTTTAGTTCCCAAGGAAAGCGAACAGTATGTTGTTGTTATTGTTGTTGTTGTTGTTGTTGTTGTTGTTGTTGGTGGTGGTGGTGGTGGTGGTGGTGGTGGTGGTGGTGGTGGTGTTTGCGGATGCGGCGGCAGCGGCGGTGGTGGTGGCGGCGGCGGCGGCGGCGGCGGCGGTGTTTTTTTTCTAAGTATCATCATGAGGAAAGTCATTTCGCATTATTACAGTGCATGCTGAAAAAGCAGAGTGCCGGATTGTAGACTGGATTTATATGGCTCAGGAGGGACGCTAGTGACGCGCCTTGGTGAACAGTAATGGATATTCAATCAGTAGCCATTATTAATTGAATATAGATTGTTAAGCGTACGAGAGAGATGAACGGGTTTAAAGTTACAGTAATGAATCTTCGGGTTACACAATAGACACATAGTTTCTGGAGAGTTGAGCGACTGTTATATTGTCAAAATGGTTTCTGCGGTAGGCAGTTTTGTTATTGTTTGATAGTACAGAATCTCTGAATACACAGCCTGAAATTTATTTTATGGCCTAATAGTTACACACTCAAAATGTTGTCGCTTATCAAGAAATTTTGAAGCTGACGGAAAGTTCAAAGTCTTCAAATTGGATGTCATATCATCTGAGACATACGCTCCAAGTTTAATTTAATTTGAACACCAGTAAGCAAGTCCATTCAGTCCGAAGACGATTTACTTGGTTTATGAAAATCGACTTCTCTCTTTTTCTCTTTTATTTTCTGCTCGTGTTTGACCCACATACTTTTCATAACATCGGCTTCGTCGTCTTTATATTGCGGTCATTTCAAAGTAAGTTTATGCAACTATCATTCTGTGTCAATAACATTCCCGTATCAGAAAGTCGTATTTTGTGAGTTAAATTCGCCTGCCTCCTGATTTAAAACTCTCTTTGGTATTGTCGATTCAGTCTTGCATATGCTGTATATGAAATGCATTCAAGATTCACAAGTTCAACGAATCGTACAGATCTTCCGTCAGAATGGTCTACAAATCTGTCTTTTATGAAATGATTCAAATGATAAATTCACTTACGCTGCCCTTGTTCGGAATCGACTGCAGATTTTCACTTGATTTAACAGAAAACTTTTACCCATGTCTTTGAGGGTGCAGCCTTTCTCTTTCGAATTCTGAAGTCTCTTTCCATATCTCTACTCGGAGATTGGCTGTCCTGAATGAGGTTTATCGCCGTCTTACTCAGTCTTTCAAGGCAGATACCAGAATACTCCTCAAAACTCGCCACGACTGTTCCCTGTCGCGCCATTTGCAATTCATTAGGCCGCTACTCAGTGATTATCCGATAATATGTATTATACTAAAAAGGTAAAGCAGTCCAATTACAGGCCTGGGCAGGCCCACAGGGTTCTAGGAGGTCGGGGCTCCCAGATTTCTAGACAATTGGCACATGAAGGTGGCAGGTTGTCAGCCATACGCACCGGCCGCGTTTACCCCCAGGAAATATTCCTGGTACTCATTTCTGTTAGAGGCTGAGTCGACCCCACGGCCATAGTGCGACCGGAAGGATTATGTCAATGAAAAAATCCACTGACACCATCGGGAATCGAACCCGCGACTTTCCGTTTCGTAGCGCAGTGCCTCAACCAACTGCGCCACCGCGTACTCCCATGTATTATACTAGAAATAAAAATAATCAATAAAGTTCCTTTTGTCTGTCACAAGTTCATGCAAGGACCCTGAAGGTGAAGGTCAACCATTCTTTCGGATGCTGCTTCGCACTGTTATAGCGGTGGGCTAATTATTTTATGTCTCTACAGGACATGAGGTTTTGAGGTGGACACACTCCATGCTAGATGTATGAGATTTTCTTCTAGACGTTTAGGCTGACAGATATTCTGTTGGTCAAGGCAATGTCTAGTTTTATGTAGCATGAAGTTTCTTCGCTGCATTTGTGAAGGACCGTCATTGTACCTTATCGAGGCACAACGAATCATCCAAATCCTCACTCTCCATTTCTCTTAGAATTATTTTACTAATGTCAATCCTCTTATAATACGCCTACGTTGCCCATTTGTATTTTTCAGACCATAAATGTAATATGTATTCCGACCATCTAATCTAGCTCATTTAAGTGTACTGACACCAGTAAACCTGGCAAATACCTATAATTAATTGGTAGGCAGATAGGACACGAACATTTGCTGTGTGTTTTTCAGCGATGTTTTCTGTCTGAATATTTAACACATCCCACTGGCTACACTAGACTTCATTGGTTCTGGGACCATACAAACATATACAGACTATAATTCATGACGTGTTTAATGGGCGTGGGCCGGTTGGTTTGGGATTTGCTGTAGAAAGAGTGGCACTGGACCAGGCGTGTTCCGAGTAAATCGGTTTTCCCCTGTCCCTACCGTTCCGCAAATTCTCCAGACTCGTGTATTCGTCCATTACCGATGCTGTATAATCTTGGGAACTGACAGCATCGTTGCCAAATCACTTCAGAGCGCATGTAACATGAATGCTCAGTGGGTGGGTCGAGTTTCTCCTTCTGTGTGTTTCACGTATTAAGCTTCCGATCCACGTTGTTCAGTGATAACGATGAACCGAGTTCCAATTAAGACCAAATTGAAGAGTACCAAATTTTTTCAAGAACGGCTTATTGTTCTAAAAGTGCAATAGGTGTGAATCGGGTAATAGAAGTTATATTTAAAACAACTTTCAACGTGGCGCGTAATCAGCAAAAACTGAAGGAAGCATTTTGTGACAGCTGCCTGTAATATGCGGAGTGTTTTGAAATAACCGATTTATATCATATCGATTCCGCTTTCAAAGTAACAGAACATGAATTGTAGCAACTTTGCCTTATAAAGCGTAAATTGAGCCAGTTAAGATTCGATAGAAATACGTGAGTTTTTGACCATTTAAATCATAATTTTGTACAAAATTCTACAACAAAACCTAATTGTCCCCATTATGTAGACCAATCAGTTAAAATTATGTAGAGAAATTGTAGCGGTTTATTGGGAGAGCTACATGAAATACGTAAACGTGTTATGTGCGAAAAATACAGAGCTCTGTGGTGGCAAAATGTGTGGAACAGACAATAACCACTGCCTTTTAAAAGGATAAGAAATAGGGGAAATGGAAATTAAAGAAATTTTTCGATGATAACTGCAGTCAGTGGAATCAAGCGAGGTCCAGCTGAACAGCATGTTGTTGGAGATACAAAAAAAATGAGCAAGTTCGTGCGTGGTGAGAAATGTTAAAGGAAATAGAAAAAACAATAAATATTATGTAATTAAATATGTAAATAATGACACATAAATCTTTGTAAAGCTTTTTTTGCTGTTGTTTATGCCTGTTGGAGCATGTTGTGTAATTCTGCCGCCATAAATGCACTGTCTTAGAGCTCAGGACCCCCAAAATGCACAACAAATTTCATGAAGTGAACAGAGGCTTTATCATCCTCGCACCTTCAAACCCAAATGTTTAATTCTAGAGAAGAATATAAATTTATAGATTGAATCTTAGCTGCGTAGTGAAGTTTTTCAGATGCAACGTATAAAGATGTTACCATCAAACGAAGTAATAACGTCATTATGAATGTTGACTGGGTAAGAATTCGGAAGGTGGCTTACATGGGTATAACCTATTATGTCGGTATTACTTGAACCGTAAGGTAGAGGTCATGGTAAAATTTTCCTAACGATTTAAAACCATACAACGGAAACGCAGCGTTAATGGCGGTTATGTGCCATACATTGTTGACGCAAGGTCCCCGTAGTGAACACTCCTCTTTCATTGTCGCAGATCGCTATGTTCATGCGAGTCCGAATGCCTGCTATGCTGATTAATACGTTTCGTCGCTCCTGTCAACCCGTCTAAGAAACTGCCGTAACAGTACAGCAGACAAGGCCACTGCCGCTCCCTTCCACGTCCTTTCTGTTCATTATTCACGAATCATCCTACCTTTCGACGCTATAAACTTAGCCCGAGCTGATTACAACTTCGTTAAATAAACTATAATATGAATTGAGTGTAAACTTAGACACAGCAGTAGACGGAAGTGAGTGGGCAGCTACAGGCTGTGACCGTTTCATCCCTGGAATATGTAAAATGACGAAATTCCTCAATCAGAATAATCAGTGACAAAACCAGTTTTCGGGTGTTGTACAGCTGATACAGAACTAGAATGCTGGCACTAGAGTATCATGCTGAAACACAATAATAATAATAATAATAATAATAATAATAATAAATGTTTGTGTTTCAGTTTGATATAAGAGTAAAGGTAATTTTTAGATTTCCTATCCCGTTGTGCGTTATATCACTATCTCCAATCTATACCTAAAGGCACAACACAGCTCCTTTTCGTCCGTATTTATTACAACATGTTTCGGTCGTCTAAATGACCATCATCATTTCTTTAAAAATGTATAAAAACTACAAAGGTAGTTGTAGTTCTTCTATATATTAAAAATTGTGTAAAATAATCATTATTGTAATTTAAAAGGGGGGGGGCCTTCGTCTTAACACTTTTTCACTATAACTCTGTATTTTACGTGATAATGGTCGTTTTAGACGACCGAAACATGTAATAAATACGGAGAAAGGAGTTGAGTTTTACCTGTCGGTATAGATTGGAGATAATAATTAAGGTGGTGTAGATAAGATGTATTTTGTTACGCCCTTGAAGCCTTCCTCTTACTCGTGTAGAATTCGATTTTATGATTAAAGTATAGTGATAAATCTCAGACGGTAACGGTGACGCTTCCAGTTAGACTGGTTATTTTTCGGTTGATACGGTTAAGTATTTTGAATCACCTTCAATTTGACAAAGTCTCTCTGGATAAGCTTATGCGTTGAAAAGGGACGATCGAGGTATCAGTTCTGTGCCAAACCAAAGGTTTTGCTATCTCGGCTACTTTTGATGAAAAATGTGAGGCTGTTAGAAGTAAGTCTGAAAATCTCACTGCGGGAAAACACTGGCACGCCTCCCTGTGTATATGTCGGCCTGCATCACAGAGCGGTAGTGCGATCTGCTGACAGTACGGCGCTTTATTGATTTTCACAAAACTTTGCAACAGCGGGAGCTGCATCAATCTACCATATATGATGGCGCTTGTGGGTTCCGTAGCGACAAAATTAGTTTCTATAGAAGTTATTCAAGAGTTTCCGAACAAGAGAGACAGAGACATAAGAGATCGGCCTTTACTTACGGTGATGTAACGATGTATCCTCTCCACTTGAAACCCCGCCGGAACGTCAAGTTCAAGTTGATATGTAACGGAATGAGAACATGGCCACTGCCCGGGTTACTGACGGAGGAACAAGTAGAATGGACAGTCTTCAAGGACTTCCTTTCTGTAGGTGTCTAATCTCTTTACTGTTAAGTTTCACAACTTTCAGACTAGACGTAGAGGTCTGAAAATCACGGACCATGTCTAGTGACTCCTGCTTGTCGATATATCGAACGCAGGTTTCTTCAGACCTGCAAGGGAAAGGCCAAGAAAACATGGTTTTCAATTTGAGTTACTTAAAATAGTTAAAGTTACTTCATGGAGATTTTTACCTGCATATTTTATTTCGTTGTTTTCGTTTGCTTGTATAATTATTGTTCCTTAATGCTTTCATGTTCTGTTTTACCTTCTAACTGAAAGTGGTGGTCAGAATGCGTGACAGGGTCTGTAGATCCAAACCGCTGCTGAAATATCATGAGATGGTATTACGTAAAAGGGTTTTCGTCAGGTTGGATACCATACTGTTTACCGCGTGTCAGTTTTTGTTCAATAAAACTATGAAAACACAGACTGCTTCGGAAACATCAGTTTTCCTGCATGTCCGACATACAGGACTAAGTTATTGTTTATCACTGAGCATTACCTTCATCTTTTGCAACGTAATTACATTTATTTTGTCAATGTTTTATTTATTAAGCATTTTGGAATCCGTCAGCGAAAAAAATATTAAACTATAAAATTTATGTTACTTTTGTTATGTTAAAAGCTAGTATCGTAAGCGTTAACACCATAAGAATTGTTCTGTTTCAGTTGTATTAAAACCATTCAACTAAAACTCGTACAAAACTGTGACAATTTTATTAATCCTCTATGTGCTCTACTCTACATTTTAACAGCTGGCTTATTATATTTCAATTATATTAAAACACTGGTTTTATCGTACCTTTTGTTCATTCATCTTAATTCACCTTATTCATTGCATTCAGTGTAGAGTCTGCCAGTAATGAACTGATAGATGCTTATATATTTCACAATTGTTTCCCCTTTTATATCTGGCGCTGTTGATTATCATGCCCCAGTTACTGCACTGATCAGTTTTTAGCTGTAATATTGAAATAATGTATGTCTATACGCAGTGGCTCCTAATGATGGCTAAGTTTAGTCAAAATATGTCGACGATATTTCAAAACTGATGTTTCAGGTGACTGTTGTGTTGGTGTGTTTGTATTTAATACAAGAAACTAGAGAGATTGTTTTGAAAGTCATAGTCGAAAGAAGAGTTTAGGGGATCTAGATCTATGTGAAGGGGATATTTTTCGGTGTCCTGTATGAAGGAAAGAACTCCTTGTGTGGACAGCATATCCGTCCGCCCGTCTGTATGTGACCTAGTGACCAATCCGAACTGCGCTTTTCTGGGGTATAACGCAACGTCGAACGGTAAGCCTTTACCAAGCGTCGAATGGTAATTTTTTGCCAAGGTTTACCATTCGACGCTGTAATCCTTTACCAGGGAATACCAATCGACGCTACGTAATACCCCAGACGAGCGCAATTTTTATCAACATCGCGGCGAAAGCCTGAAATCACTTATAGTGACTAACCCGTTTGTCAGATTTTAACAAAATTCAGTACAAATATCCTTTACAAGATTCGTGAAGCAAGCATGAGTTTCGTGAAAGTTGGCTCACAACAGTGACAGCCCTGCTTTACTAACTGGTGCAAATGAATTTATACATGGATTTCCGCGGCGCTTAACGGACTGATTTGGAACTGATTACTGACGCTGTCGACGTAATATGGCTGACAAAATGTAAATGTCGTGCATATCGGTGCAGTGAAAGCCATACTTTCCTTAAGGTCATAAATTAAATTTTGCCCATATTTTCTACATTTGTTGTTCCACCTGGATAACGTCTGGTACAGAAGACGTCCACACATTTTACTGGGTGACAGTGATTTTTCTTTGGAATCATCGTCCCTTTGTGTGTATAATAGATTATTTCAATTATTCATCAGATACAAGTTACACGATCATAACATGAAAATATCTGTTGAGGTAGAGGTAGAGGCCTTAACAGATATTTTCATTTTATAGTCTTGTAACTTCTGTCTGATGATGACCGGCGTGAGTGGCCGAAACGTGTTGTACAGGAAATAAACAGTGCATGCAAAAAGTGCTGTACTTACTTTGACAAAAATTGAAATACTCGACTGTGAGGTCCTTGAAAATCGGCCTAGTGGAAACCGCCTTTAGTTCTGGAAATGAACGAATTTGTAATTGTAGTGTCTACTTTTATTTTCCGTTATAAGTGACCTACTGCCGAACATTTGCGTGTTTTGTAAAAAATCAGTGCAAGGAAGACCGAACTTTTCTTACGGGCGTCAGTGAAGTTATGTTTACGCGTGTAACGCTAAACCAAATGAAATTTTGAAATTAAAAAAACGCGTTTGTATCATCTGTGTACTATGTCGCAGATTAGGCCTACATAGTGTACACGGTGTTGGGACATGCTGCGCGCTGGGTGATCAGGGGTTCGAACCACGGTGGGAGCAAGCGATATTCTGTTTTTTGAAACCGTCCAAACCGGCCCTGGGTTCCACCCAGCCTCATGCACAACGTGTTCGCAGGCTCTTTACCGGGGTAACGCGGCTGAGAATGAGTGAAACTTTATATCGAATGCCCCTCTGTCCCTTCTGTGGCGTGTTGTGTGGTGAGCTTTATTTTTAACTTTACTTTTTGTAATAATTATTTTACACGATGCACAGTTCAATACAAAATTAAACTGGCACTACGTCAGTTGGATGCTTTGATTGAAAATGAAAAACTTACAGGTCGTATGAGCGTTATATATATTTAATTAAAATAGCTGCACTTATAGAGTGATTATGCTTAGCGTTGGAAGACACGAAAACTGGTGTTCGATTCCTTGTAAGGGTAGGGATTTATTTCATAACCACCGCTTCTAGATCGGAAGTGGAGCCTCGAGCCCTCTACACAGCAGTTACCGAAGATTAAAGCGGCCCGAGCACGGACTCAAACCGTAGCTTTACGTAGTGACGCCCATAGCGTTCAGAACCTTGTACCTAATTAAAAGCAACGACAGTTTTACTCCCGTTTTCAGTTTCTGAACTCTCAAATAAAATAATGTTTCATTTTCTGCATTATGTGACGGCTCTGCTAAGATTTACGGGTGCCACTGTCTTGTGTGACGTTAGATGTTAATACTTCTCGCAGAACTACTGTGAACAGAGTGAATGGTCTGAGTTACGAAACTTATCATTATATGCGGTGTTTTAGGCTTCCGTCTCGCTGCAGTGGTACTCTTTGCTCCTCTGGGATGTTGCGCAGCTTTGGTTGGTGTTTTGTTGCCAACATTTCTTGACAGTTTATCGATCAGGCAGTCCGAGAAGAAGTCTTTATTTTCTTTAAATGTTTGACCGTTGAAGATGGTATCCATACGTTTTCCCGAAACTTCGTTAGGAAACTACCAATCAAGGCCGCTCAACATCCCAGAAGGGCTAAATACTGTCCTTTTTATTATACGATGATTGAAGTAAAGGAGAGGAGTCACAAAAGCATTTAAAATTATACAACAGGAAGTTAATGAATTGTTTTGCACTATCCTGGCAGCAACGTCATAATCAAGCATTTGACTTTTTTCGACCTTGATAGCAATATTCCCGTTGGTTGTTCTCGTATTCTGTCAACAGTAGTAGTCAGGGCTTTCCCGAATGACGAATTTTTCCGCGGAGTGGCAGGAATTGCATGACGTAGTGGGTGGAATAAATTTACTTGGACTCGAACCCTTGAACTTAGAAGCCAAGTTAACAGTTTCCCCTCGTTTATCGTGCTAAGTCAAAGAAAATGCACACTTACGCTTTTGCACTTTCGTTTTTAGCTTCAGAGATGCAGAGAGTAACGGACGGACACATTCTTTTATATTTATGTATATGTAATATTATGTTTGCTTTCAATGTCATCATGATCATCAGCACCATCAGGATTTTCTACTTATGTTGATAACTTAATGTTAATGTAAAGCCGCTGTGCCTATTTTTAGGCTACATGGGGACGGAAGGACAAATGATAAGCACTGACTTACCTGCGCTTCGTGTCTCCACGTACCGTCGACCATCTTACTTTGAAGATCATAATATGAGCCAAAATGTTTCTTTCTTGATTGCTATTCAATTTTCAGCAATGTGCTATGTACATTTGATTTCATTGGATTGAGTTGGCTCAGGATAGGGACAGGTGGCGGGCTCTTGTGATTGCGGTGATGAACCTTCGGGTTCCATAAAATGCGGGGAATTTCTTGACTAGCTGAGAAACTGTTAGCTTCTCAAGAAGGCCTCTGCTCCATGGAGTTAGTGCTATATTCATTTATGTCCTTGCTTACACAAGATGCTTGGTACACAATTAAAACAGTTCAAATGAGAGATCATGTATATATGCCGTGTTGATATTCAACAATGCCTATTATACAAACCTGGAATTTCAGCTCAGAGCTGTATGCGTTAGTGTATTCCTCTACGTGTATGTACATAATTATGTCTGAAACTGGATGGTGAAATATACAGTGTCTGTGTACCATTACTAATGGCATTCTCTTTGAATAAACTTCTCGAAGTTTCTGCAGATGCAGATAGGCAAGCTGTCATGTGTTCTGGAATCACAGAAGCTCACTGCTTTCGGTAATTAGAATAATGTTATGAACAGAAATAATAATTGTATACCAAACATCTATGTCCGCGTGAATAGATCCTTTGTGAGGTTGGAAATTATGTATCCTTGAATTTTACGTGTATCTGATTTCTCTTTTATTGAGCTATTTTTCTTGTCGCCATTGTGATTTTGATCAGGGGGTGCTGGTGAACTTAGGCCCACAGATTAGTAGGTTTGATTTTGAAAATAATTTAGTGGGGATGTAATCTGTTTTGTCTACAAGCAGTTCTGAGATAATGAAATGAGGAAACAGAACCCATTGTTAATGCTGTTACGAATTTCTTCTCACCAGCCGAATAAAACAAATCTCTTTAAGCGAGCTCCGACATATGTTTAAAATTATTATTGTTATTGTTATTGTTGTTGTTGTTGTTGTTGTTGTTGTTGTTGTTGTTGTTGTTGTTGTACAATAACTGTCCACAAGCACCAAGTCCTCAGAGATTCAAAAATATTAAAGTGTTGCTCTCGCATTCTATTCGAGAACCCTGTTTAAACATCAGGAATAATAATAATTCAATTCAGCTCTACATTACTAATGTGCTGGCACATCAGCTGTAAGGCCAATTACAGAGAGAGCGCAGGAACAAAAAGAAAATGCATCAATAACAAACAACAAATGAAAACACATAGAAAAGAGATAATAAGAAATTAATCTAATATACAACATTAATAATATTATAATTCTTAAGGTAAAAATTGTTAATAAAGACTATTTGTTCTTGTGTATATCGATAGCACATTTCCATTGAATTCCATTTATTGACGTGCAGGCTTAGCAGCGCAGGTCCAGTTGATAAATGTACACACAGGTACTGCACAATTATTTGACAAAGGAAGAAAAAAAAGCCGAAATAATGTTCAAATATAATGAAACTATTTACAAACGTCCTACTAAATTAAAACCCGAATTCACTTGAAACGTCAGTGACCGAACTACAGCATAAAATATGTTAAGAATTTCGAGTTACTTAGTAAAAATATGTGCA
The DNA here is from genome assembly GCA_013340265.1 of Coptotermes formosanus. Taxonomy (NCBI): domain Eukaryota; kingdom Metazoa; phylum Arthropoda; class Insecta; order Blattodea; family Rhinotermitidae; genus Coptotermes; species Coptotermes formosanus. The sequence goes on from BLKM01000221.1 coordinate 2,486,939, forward strand.
TCTAACAAATCGTTAATCAAAACAGACCTTGTGATGATGATGATGATGATGATAACAACAACAACAATAATAATAATAATAGTTTGTACGTAAACACGCATCTTTAGGGCGTGAATTTTATTATCGTTGCTCTATTATTTTAACTTTTATCCTACAGTTTTCCTCCCAGATGTTATGACGGATTTTCAGCGTAACATACGCCTGCTTCGTTTCTGCTACGAAATATGTAGAGGTGATACTACGACATCATGCTTGAATTGAATTCCATGAAAAATTTTAAATAATTCTTGTCGTGAAAAATACGGTTTAGGACAAAACTTCCTTTTCAATATTCTACCCATTGCTCTTATCTTAGCAGAAATAATCCGCAGTCTTTTCAGACATTGATGTCACACACAAAAGTCAAAAGTTGTTCCAAACTATACGTCAGTTTCCTACGGAAGTGAGTTTTTTTGTGAAAGAGTTTGCTTACGTTCTAACGGGAGTTATAGCCAGGCTGGTACTTCCACGGCCCATGGCACCGTACATCTCTCAGTCGAAGTAGGCTACAGGCATATCACTATTTTCTTTTGAAAATGACAGTTCATTAGATCTGACATGCTGTCATATATATTTCGAAGAAACTTAGCCATTCAGATAAGAATAAATTCATCAGCTTCCAGTCTTCTATTAAAAACGCTCAAGATTGGAACATACAAAACTGAAATTTTGTCTGAGCTGTGGAAGAGTGTAATGATGATGAATCATCATATTGCTTCCGAGACTCTTTTTCGTAGGAAAGTGAGACAAGGTTTGGGGGATTAATGCTGTTTAGCATCCAGCGAGTCGAAAATTCGCGGCTTCCAAAAAATTAGAGAAGATTAACACTTTAAAGAACGAAACTCACCCAAATAATATGTAAAAGTTTGTTTTCATCGTGGCAGACAACACTTCATCTGCATTACAATGACCAAGTGGCTGAGTTTATGGAATTTCTTATTCTGAGAATCATAGGAAACCAACAAGTGCACTCTGTCGGGAATGTGCAGAGTTGCTGAATTTTAAAGTAGATAGTGTTTAACCATTGTGCTTTAAGGGGTTAAGATTATAATGGTGTCAGTTCACTGACTTTTCCATGTGTGAATATAGAATCTGTACGTTCATACAGGGGTTCATAGCTTTTCCAAATATCCAGATGCCACCTCACATTTCTATGTGTTAGAAAGATGACAAGAAACAAGACCCATACCGAGGACGACAAATTCATAGGCGCTACCTTAACAAGATATAGTAGCCCAGATGATCTTGACTCCAGAGATTCGTTAATAACAACTACTTTGATTTATTTTCCTAACGACTGGGTGCATACATCTTACCACTCTGAAACGCTTTCACGCAGCATGCGAAGTGCTATTGTATTCGCATTCATTTAAACATCATGTCAGGCTTCTTGTCGTAGTAACTTGTTTTCTGCGCGTTTTCAACTAAGCTGAGAAGTATCTTTCCGCAAGTTCATGTATCACGAAGTGCGCGTTGCAGTAATTTTTCTTATTACGCCGCGTTATGTGGAGGCTTAGGGTAGGAGTCCGAGCCCCGAATTTAATTGGTCACTTGTGTGCCTTGAACTTAAGTGTGCATGCAACCGGAAACATTTTCCTCTTATTTCAAGAATCGTAGGTCCAGTGGCGTAGCTACGTTTTCTGACGCCCGTGGCGAGCAGTGTCAGTGGTGGCCTTTGAGAGAAATCACGATTTTAAAAAGAGTCACACTTATTTATTGAATTTCCCTTTATTTGTATCAATAATTTAAAATTTGTCAAGCGCAGAAAATCAATTTTTTTTATTTAAAAAATTAATTTTGCCGTCCCTTTGGCTCTACTGCCCGTGGTGCCCCGCCACACCACTCGCCCCACCGTAGCTGCCCCCCCCCCCCCCTGAAGTATATCGTCTGTGCCAGTACCTGCATAAATATATATATTTCTGTCTTCTGTGTAGGAGATAGTATTATTACTATTCCTCACATGTTCCAAGTACAGGATGCGCTGTGCCTTGCATAGACATCCCTGAGTTCGTCCTCTCACGTGCTTCCCAACGCAAAGGTTTCTAAATGGAGTGGGTCGTACTATTGTTAAGTACACAGATATATGCTGAGTGTGGGTGTCAAGCAGGCATATTCTGAATATGTGTTCGAAAGGTTTCCTTTTATATTTGAGGAGTAGTATAATGTTTCATGTACAGCGTAACTTAATTCCGGTGTGGGATGTCATGAGATATTTCATAGTGACATCTGTCCCGTATCACACGTATTCTGATCTGAGCTATATGCTTCTTCCTTAAAATCTTGTATTTCGTAACTGATATTGTATAGGATGGTAACCACTTTTATTATGTTGTTTATACATTGCAATGGCCAAGAATTTGGGTGTTGGACTCGTAAACTCCTAACCTAAGTACAATACTGTTTGATTTTATTTGGAAAGGAATAATCAAAAGAACGAGGCTGTACAGTATTTAGTCAGTCGAGTACTAATTTATGCGTTGTTTGGGAAGTAAGCCGGAAGGCCTTATGTGGAGGTCGTGTCTGTCTGTGACCTAGTATTAGCCGCTAGGTCGATGAGTATGTATTTTTAAGTATCCTGCCCACATCCACTAAACTTTATCCATAAATTGGGATTTTAACCTAACAGGACACATTTAATCTTAATACAGTGTAAAGAACATCTTTGGGAATTTTTTGTACTACCTTGTGGAGAGGGGGCACGATCCGGAAGGTCGCGGGTTCGATTCCCGCTGGGGTCATGGGGATTTTTTCATTGACATAATCCTTCCGGCCGCGCTATGGCCCTAAGTACCAGGCATATCTCCTGGGTGTTAAAGGTGGCCCGTGCGTAGGGCTGACAACCTTATCACTTTCATGTTCTGACTCTAGAAATTCTGGGAGCCTCAAACTTCTAGAGCCCTAAGGGCCTGTCGAGGCTGGTAATGGGATAGCTTTGCCTTTTACCTTTTTACATCGTGCAGTTTAATGCTTCATACATAGAAAGCAGGGCTGTGGAGTCGGAGTCGGAAGGAATTTTATGTGGAGTCGGAGTCGGAAGAAATTTTTAGGTGGAGTCGGAGTCGGAAAAATATGTACCGACTCCGACTACGACTTCAGTCTAAAATCTTAACTAGATACTCCAACTCCAGAGCCCTGATAGCTACAGTAACCATTAGACTTATACTTAAGTATAGATTATAAGTCAAAAAAGTAGTCTGGTGATTGAAGTGGTGGCAATGAAATGTCTTATAGGTTTACCGTTATTAATGCATGTTGGGCTTTTATGAAGGAGTCGGAGTTTTAAAAATCGAGGAATCGGAGTCGGAAGTTTTAAAAATCGAGGAATCGGAGTCGGAGCTTTTGTGTACCGACTCCACAGCCCTGATAGAAAGTTTCTCTCTTAAGACTTATAATATTTTGAGATTAACGAACTGTGAAAATTCCTTTTTCCCCCTGCGTATTTTTTTTATTATTATTTGCCTACAAAGAAGCATTACAGTGGAAGTAAGCCCTCTCATCGTCGTGTTTGGCTGGCTGTGCGTTGCATTGCGCTACCCTGCCAAATTATTTTGATCACTTGGGATTAGAATACTAAACGTCAGTCATTTCAACTACAATTTTAAACTATACTTCTCTTTCCTTCACTCGTACACGACCTCTTTGACTATGGATATAATCACTGTAAAACTTGGCTAAACAGGACAGTTAAGACTTAGAAAGCGGCATAATTGTGAAGTTTTAGCGGCGACTAAAACTGATAAATTCCTTTCAGGCGACCAACGGCGTCAACTCGGAGCAGAAGTTTGATGTTTCAGAAATTATTTTTCTCCACCATCAGGGAATCGTGGCTGGCGATGGAGGCGTAGATAGTTTTATCGGACGAACAGGATGGCCTGAAACTAAATACAATATATCTTCTCTTATTAACGGGAATGCCAATAAAGTTTTACTCCAGTCAATTTGTAAAGCGGCATCAGAGTGTTGCGTCTTGTGCAGTGGACACGGAGAATGTCATTTCGAGAAAGTTCTGTAAAGTAAACAAGTAACAGAGGAATCTTCAACGTAGTATATTTTGTGTTTTGCTAGGCGATTAACTATCGTCTGGGTTACTCTGTACTCGTGTATAAAGTCTCAAATAATAATGTGTGTAAAGTTAATTCCAAACTAATTGCACTTGATTGCCTTTTATCTATGAGTAACTAATTGTTACTACCTTTTGATTGCAACCCAAGTTTTATAATTAGCTTTAACCCTCCAGCATCTTGTTGCTTTAGATTGCTACTCCGTAGATGGGGGCAAGGGTTTTGTCCGAAACTTTTATACCTGCGTGTCAAATAACACGGAATCCCATCATAAATGCTAATCTACGTAGCCGCCATACTGAGAACCTAAAAAGTAGTACTTTTTCAAAAGCAGATCACGTATTTGTGGAAGCCAATTCCACTAACTCAACATTTGTTCCTCTTTTATCACGTCTGTGTCATTGTGACGTAATAACTCACTAAGGATGCATTAATAGCCGACGCGTCTGATTCCTTTTTCTGGACTCAAAGGCTGCGAATCACGACCGGTTTGCAGGCTGTCCTGACTCAAATTATTTGCCTTTTCCTCAGTCTATGCGGTTAAAGTATAATTCAAACACGGGATTTAATTTTAATCCGTTCAGTACTTTCAGAAAAAAATGTGCAAGTGACAGAGACTTGACCTCCGTATTATGCGCTTATTTTATATAGTGTACGTTAAAGCGCGCAACGAGACGCATTTTATATGAATCGAAGTTATGTTATCACACCCTAGACTTAAAACAAATCCAGTAAATTAATTGAAACCATGTTTCTGTAAAGTATTCACTAGTGGCTTTTCCCATTAATTTAGCGAAATTGGCTTGCGTTGTAAATCCACATTATAGAAATATTCACACAGTCATTATCTTTAGGCTGATGTTTAAGTAATGAAATTGGTGGCACGAAAATTATGTTGACTGCAAAACATAGCTATGAAATTATAAATTAATAGACACTGTAGGAATTGTCTCCGCCTTTCTGAAATCTTTAAAAATTCTTTATTACGACACAGCAGGCATGCTGATCCCGGTGGCCGCGCGGTTTAAGGCTTGGTTGTGCAGCCGTTTGCTTGCTGGGATTGCGGGTTCGGATCCCGCCAGGGACGTGGATGTCTGTCTCTTGAGAATGGTGTGTGTTTTCAGGTAGAGGTCTCTGCGACGGACCGATCACTGGTCCTGAGGAGTCCTACCGAGCGTGGCGTGTTTTGAGTGTGATGTCGAAACCTTCACAGTGAGGAGGCCTAGGCCCACTAGGGGCTATCGAGCCATGGAGAAAAATATCAGGCATGGATGTAATTTGTTTCATTATTAAATATAGTACAACTAAAATCCAGATCAACCACTTTTAATGTCCTACTCATTCTTGCAAGAACAATACAATTTCATTTCATGATTTTACCTATATGTGGAGATTTTAAGACTTAACGAGTAGTATTTCAACGCCTTCTTATCCCTGCGGAACTCATCTTCAAATAAATTTCAGTCTTCCTGCTTATACATGGTATTTGCTAATGTTTCGAAAAATTACTGAGCCATTATACTCGTGTAATTTTGTTAAAAGAGTTCATAGATACTTGGAATTAAGACCGGTATGTCTTTATGCAGGCTGTTATTCAAACGGCCCCGGGGATTCTTGCCTTGGGCGGTAACGTGGCTGTGGGTTAGAGATGACTACGCACCTCCATGTAGAACCAAGATCAAGAACGAGTAGACGTGTGACTCTGTACCCCTTCTGTGTACCTTAGTGGCATGCACACAGACAAATTTTCCAGTATTGTTACCTTTAGCTATATGCATCTCTGAAGGCATATCCGGCGTAAGTCGCTGAATATATATGGCAGCGAAAAATGTTTCAAACAAACGTCAAGGGGACTGAAACACACATTAAATGTACAACATATTTTTCCTCAAATTTTTACTTTTGCGGAAAATTAAAAATAAAAAGCAATTTTTTTTACGTCTTCTAACTTGTATATGGAAAAATGCAAAATATTCCCGAAAATGCTACATCTTGATTGCATATAGACATCTTTGATAACTGACATAGTTCATTAATTGAATGTAGTTCTGCATTCAAGTATGACATACAGTAATGTGTGTCGACAGAGTGAAGAGTGAGGCTTCAGCATTGTTTTTTATTTAGAATTAATGTTCTGGCTTCTTGTCACGTTGTGTGTAAGTGTAATGTTTGGTCAAATAACGCATGTCATCTACGCGTAATTACCAGTTCCTTGTTTGAAACACTGCTCCGGTATTTATGCGATGACATCAATAGGTTAGTGTTGTCTGATTGCGTACTTCACAGAAGATAATAGCGAAGGACCCAGATTTGAAGTCATGCATACACTTCTCAGGTTTAGTAAGGAAAATTTAGTGTCGTAATGCTCATATGTCTATTCCCTTAATAACGTTAGAAGGAGCTGACGAACGATTATAGAACTTTGTATGGATGTCACGCCATTACGGCTGATTGATTGCTGAGTTTAGAGTCAACGTAATTGCGGTAGTGTTTTTTTTTCTGTGACAGCTCAGTAACTTTAGCCACTCACGTCAAATATCGAGGCCTATAATGCGTAGAGCTTTGCTTTCATGTTTATCAGGTAGTGGTTCGTAGAAATGAGAGAAACATTTCATTAAGTAATGTAGCTGCAACTTTCGGTATGAAATGAAAATATTTCACGTGTGTTCGGTTTTGTTTGATTGATTTTTTTAGCAATGCTTGTTACTGCTATATAGATCGAACTGCTGGATTATTGTGTGGTCTACGGCAGGAATTCTCAAACTTTTTCGCTGGCCTACAGCTAAATTAAATTTAAGAGTTTTATCTTACCACCAGTATTTTCTTTTGGATTTAAATAACAAAGCTGAAATTTGAAAGTATGGCTGAAGGACGGGAATGACTTATATAATGTTGCCAGAAATGCTGCATGTTATGATACGTATGGGGCATATGTTTTATTTATTTTTGAATCGTATTTTTTCTTTTTATTTTCATTAAATCCTCGTACCGGTAAAAAATGGTTGGCGTACCAGCAGTAGTACGCGTACCACAGTTTGGAAAACCGTGCTCCAGGGTTTATATTACTGATGCTGTCAGTATTGAGACTGTGCAGCGTTGATGGTAAATGTATGAAACGAGCGAAATAAGAATTGTAATTGAAAGGTTATAGAATAGCGTGTTTTAACCCTTTAAAGACGAAAGTTAAACTGAATTATATATAAACTTTCAGCTCGTACCGCACAGTAAGACTTTCGTTCCTTGTAAAATACCAGTCAGTTGAAGCTGTTTAGGGAAATAATGACTGTTCAGAGATTCACACGTAACCCACTAGTGTACTCTGTGGGTACAGCGTAGAATTTGGTGGTACATGAAGTAACCACTGGGGTTTATATGCTTAAGTCGGGTGCTTGGCTAAAATAATTGAGAAAATAAAGAAACACCTTCGCCCGCATACGAACAGGGAAAAGTGGGTACTAAGAGTAGAAGCCTTATATTGAAAAACGGTTGATCATTTTAGGCGCGTTCGCAACATGGCCGACGGCGACTATCAGCTTTGTCATACCTGTCCGTGTGCATTGAACGCCTCGGCTCCCACTGGACGGATTTTAACGAACTTTGGTGGTTGAGGATTCTTAGAAAATCTGTTGAGAAAGTTCAGTTTTGATTAAAATCTGACAAGAATAACGGGTACTTTACATGAAGACCTACGTACATTTATAATAATATCTCTCTGAATTCTCCTTAGCATAAGAAATGTTTTAGACAAAAGTTGTACAGAAAATCAAAACACACGTTTTATACTCGTATTCAATAAACGTTTTCCTAAAATCTTGCCGTTTCTGAGATAGTAAACGCATTGTTGTGTTTCCACCGCAACGATGGTTACGCGAAAGCGGCACAGTGTTACGTTATACGTACGTTGCAGCGAAGCTTCCTCATTCTGTGCCTACAGGTGTTTCTCAAGGACATAACAAAATTAGTAAGACGTTTACAATTTCTTATTTAGCGGCATATTTTTCTTACGGTATTAGTAAATCTTCTCCTGTTACATAGGGATATTGATAAAGTCGGTAACTTCTTTGGATAGAGCGGTGTAACAACATGATAACATATTTTAATTTTGTGATATAATTTGCGGTTGTGACTGAAACCGGGCTTTATTAACTAATGATACATAAACTTCGTTCATGCGTATGAAAATTTTCCACGTTACAATTCGTTAACAAACCTACATATTTAAATATGAATATAATCTTAGGTAATAATCTTCAGCACTTATTACCATATCCGTTAATACATTCTGATATAGAAGTTAAGGAACGCAATAATGTAGCCAGTTATGACAATACAGAAAAGGCTGAACGTTAGTTCCGTTTAGTATCTTACTCGATCTGTTGTAATGAGTACGCCCCTATCTCACCCTTTCATCTCCTGTGGCTTCCCTTTTAACTTTATTAAGGAAATTCTCGCGTCGTCAGCTAATCTTCCCTCCATACCACATCCCTCAGTCTTGTGTTTAATGTTATTAAGAAGACACTACGAAGTATTCTTACATTCCCTGGTTTAGTGCATGCTATCTCTCCTAGCTTTTGTCCGCTAGATCACTTCCAAGCTGCAACTTTTTTTGCTTTCTTCCTCTGTCAGGAAGCATATGCTTTGCGGTAAGACATCTGTCCTATAGTGATAAGTAACTAACTCTTAAAGTGTATCCTTTATCAGTTGAGAGTTATTTAAAGGAGTGAGAAACATATTGTTTCTTTAATGTGTTCCATGTCCGTGCACTATATTATACAAGAACACTAATCACCAACAAATACACAAAGAGAGTTTTATCATCAATTGTAACACACTCCTACATGTTTCGACCCTGCTGGGTCATCTCAGGGAGAACTTTTTTGTTTTCGTTACACTAAGGATGCACTTTATAGTTGAGTGAGAATGTGCTGTTGACTGTGTACTGGAGGCGTGAACTCTCTGCGGTCCCGGCCTGCAGGCTTGCAGGTCGGGACCGCAGAGAGTTCATGCCTCCAAAAACAACGCAGTACACAGTCAACAGCACATTCTCGCTCAACTATAAAGTGCAACGTTAGTGTAACGATAACAAAAATGTTCTCCCTGAAGATGACCCAGCCGGGTCGAAACATGTAGGAGTGTGTTACAATTGATGATAAAACTCTATTTGTGCATTTGTTGGTGATTAGTGTTTTTGGATATCAGTTCATTCTCTCATAATAAATAGTGTCAGAACAGGCCAGACACCCAAAACTGTAGAACTGTAAGTGTAAGAACATATTTACTGAGCAGTGTGGGCAATAATTTGATTAAATTTATAGTGCAGAACTAAACTAACGTGTAATAATTCTGTCCTAATGCAGTTTGTTCCCCCACGTCACATTCTGGGTGCAGGTTGAATCCATATTTTGTTGAATTCAGGCCCTGTCCGTAGCCTTATAACCAATCAAATGACCAATTCTTTCATAGGTTCATCATTGTTCATCACTACTGTATGTCTACGCATAACGCTGTAAAATTGTCGTGAGCTGAGGGAAAGGGTACAATGAATTCTTGTGATCTGATTATCATTGCATTAATTTGCTGTGACACGTTCTGCCTACATGATATATGAAAGGCAAGCGTATACAATATGAATACAGACGAAAGTAATGCGCATGCACTACAAAGATACGAAAGGCATGCGCATACAAGATATATATAAAAGATATATGAAAAGCCTTCGCGTACAGTATACAGACAATATGAAAAGCACGGGCGTACAATACACAGGTATATGAAGGACATAAAAATAAAATACACAAATACGTGAAAGGCTTGCGCATACAATGTGCAAGTATGTGAAAGATATGCGCATACAGTAGACATATATATGAAAGGCTTGCGCATTCAATATGCATACATATGAAAGGCATTTGCGTAGTGTATATAGGTACGTGAAAGGTACGGTCATACATTATGCAGACACCATTTGCAAGGCATACGCAAACAACGTGCATATATATGAAAGACAGGCGCATAAAACATACAGATACATGGAAGGCTTGTGCGTACAATATTCAGGTACTCTCCAAGGCCTCAGGTAGTACTCACGTGTAACAGAATTGCAACAGTCCTGCAAGTTTGGCTGTGGCCCGAGGGACACAACACCGTGCAGTGAATGCTCTCGGCACCACATGGTCGTGTTGACACATTAGTGAAGCAGACCGAGGTGTTTGCACCGCTATTCCAAGTGTTTGCTGCGACGCCTGTGTAGAAATGGTGTTCTGTAGTACTGACGTGCCTATAAGATTTCATTTCGAGCTGGAGTTTCGTGAAAAACGTCAAGCTAATAATAAAATCTAAATGTTATTACGTTCATAGAAGAGCTTGTTCTTTATACAAATGTCCCATCAATTTCTTTATTGAATTGCTTCACCTGTCAAGATTAAAGTAAGAGAACACTTCTGACATTGGAGCGTCTCACACTTGGTCCTTTCATGTCTTTCGCATCCTTGCAATTCATCACACAGGCTAGTCCTGTCATTCAATTCTGTATAACCATATATTAGAACTAATTCTGTGGAGTAGGCTTGTTCTTGAGGGATACATGTCTGCTCAGCTGGTCAACAATTATTCTCCTTTTTACAAAACCTCTCAGCTACGCCTAGGTTTATGTTATGATGTCTTCCTTTGTAAACAGTTTGAAAATCTTAGACGAACAAATGATTGAAAACTGGAAACAGCTTATGTAGCGGTACTATTCGCTCGCTCCCTCTCCTCTTTGCTCTTTTCCTGTTGTGCAATGCAAATTAATAGCGCTACGGCACCTATGAATGAAGGGCCGTGGGATGAGGGTCGTTTCAGAAATCGTTATCCAATTACTTCTGAACACGGGTCGACCCTGGAACCGCTTCGCGTCGTAAATAATGGGTAGCCAAGTTAGGTGAACAAGGCGAGCCCCTGGCCCTATTAATAAAATTCTGTGAACTATTATAATGCCTCTACCACTATTATTTTAGGAAGCAGGTTACACTCGTGCGTTTTGTTGCTTCTGTGATTTATGGGCTATTCCTGGTTTTCTATTAATCTTCACCCACGGACTGATTGCTAAAGTAGTGTGGTTGATAAAATCTAGATTAACGTTAGCAGTAGAACTAAAAGATACTTTTGTCGCTAGCAGGTTTCAAAGTCGATGTATTCGTCATCGGAACAACACTTATTAAAGAATCGTTTTGGTCAATGTTTATAACGTGTGATTGCATTTCGGGAAGCTTCGAATTCGAATCTCCAACCAAAAACCGATTAATCTTAATCCGGTTTTTGTGATATCCCATGATTTCTCCAAGGGTATGTTAGGTGGTAACTTACTATACGCCAAGACTTACAGCCCTCAGTTTTCCCACTCATTTGTTCAAAATATACTTGTCATTCGACGCTATGCCCTCTGCACTGGCTAAAGTGTCGTTTCATAGATAGTTAAGCGGGCGTGTTCCTTGCTTCCCAGTTTTGGAAACAACACTTTATAAGTTAGTAGATTGTAGAAGTACCCATGACTTCGAGAATTCTTCGTGAATGCGGCTTCATATTAAAGTGTTCGTAATTTGAATTTGGTAAAGACTAACATAAGAAATTATTTATCCAATTCAAATTATATGTTGGTGCAGTTAATTACATTAGGGTTAGTTAACGTATTTTACTGAATACTGAAATCAGCTAAAGATAAAAGTCTTAGCGAGAAAAGAAAAAGGAAGATTTTGAGTTACGCCAACACTCTTGAGATACAGGGGGGCAGAAAGTATTACGTGATGAAAGACTGCATGATTTGTACTCTTCAGTAGATGGAGCAATCACTGCACATGGACATATAACAGGTACTTGCAAAATTTAGTTCGAAAATTTCAGGTGACATGAGTTGGGATACCAAGGTGTACGTTAGAGAATAACGTTAAAATGAATTAGATACATGCCGTGCAAATGTGTGGAAGAAATTCGTGTTTCTTAGAAGCACTTTTAAAAGCATGGCCTTTCACATACCCAGTACACTCAGATTCAGTTATTCTACAAAATTTCTAAATCGGATGTAATTTGATCATTTGGTCTTCTTCAGAATGCTGTTTTATGTGTACCCTCCTGTGGCTTACATCATATACATCCTCAAATTCTTACCGCAAATTGTATTTGGATCTGTGTTTTTTGCTAAGACTGAACTACATGGAGCCTTAAATATAAAGAGCTTGTTTTCAAGGACAAAATAAATACCTGCATTTGAACTCCGAGTTCTAAGTACATCGGGTCGAGAAACATTGTATGGTAACTGCAACTGGTAGGCATTTGATATCTAAATGTTTGGTATTTAAAAACATGCGTTTTAGGATGTTAAATAATGCATGGCTTTCTTCATGTAGGTAGCCTGTTTGATTCTAATGTATCTCCTTATTGTTATACTGCGTTATGTGGTTCACTCGATTAGCTCTGTCAGCAGTACATGGAATGGAATAATGAAGGAAACGGAAATAAAATGTTTAAGAAGTGACAAGAAATGTGTCAGGTTAGACGTTAGGAAATTCGGTCGCTAAGATTTGTGTAGCAACTAAAGCTTTTTAATGCAATACTTACAAATGTTATTACCAATCAGCCGTTCAAAACATTTCTTCATACCGAGGAACCATCGCCATGTTTACAGTAGCCACCAGTGAGCCATATGCTAACGAAATAACATCAAATTTATTCACGTTTCTACACTAATAGTATACTACTCTCTCTTTAAAGTAGTACCTTCTCTTCGAGTTTTCTGCATACTTGTTTGCATTTATAATCTTTCCCATGTGCCCCACTTAACCGAGCCTATTGTATGCTATTTACTTAATATCACAATTTTCATTGACTAGGCGAAAGAGAAGTGTTTACCGACTCATATGAACAAGACTCAGTTGTTTACAGACCAAAGCATGTAGAAAGAATACAGATACTGTACTCCGTTCAAATTATTGAAACTTCTTTGTCATGCAACGTGCCTATTGGGCGCGTTTGCAGAATTGCGAAAAGCGATTACTAACTCCGTGATGCCTGTCCTTCTGTCTGTCCGTCCGCTTGGAACGACTTGGCTACCACTGAACGAATTTTCATGATACTTGATATTTGAGTATTTTTCGAAGACCTGCCTCGAAAACTCAAGTTTATTAAAATCTGACAAGAATAACGGGCACTTCACATGAACACACGTGTACATATAGGCACATAACGCGCCCAGTTCATCTTAGAAACTTTGTAGAGAAAATGAAAACACGCGTCCTGTGTTCAGTAACTTTTTTCCGAAAATCGTGTCGTTAATGAGATAATGTGGAGATGTGCGGATTTGCTTTGCGTGTTGGAGAACTAAGGCTGCAGACACTTACTTGGAATACATAATACTTATTGTATGTCAGGGCAATAATGGTTACGCGAACGCGCCTGAATGTTATGTTTATATGACCTGTCTTGTATAGGTTGGTACGTCATTCGGTGTGACTACACCGTTACCAGATCACAGTCATTAATGTATATTAGTAAACAGGAAGTGCATTTACATATGTTTAAGCCAGTTGTGTTTTCTTTCATATATGTCGATTTGATATAATAAGATAATGATACCAAAATAATAAGAAGATAAAAATCCTGTTAAAATAACAATGCTGGCCGGGATAGCGTAGTCGGTCTAGCGACTTGCTACGGGCTGGACGGTCCGGAGATAGAATCCCGGCGGGGGCGAGATTTTCCGTATATGTCTAGACCGGCTATGGGACCCACCCAACCTCCGGTACAATGGGTACCGGGTCTTTCCCGGGGCTAAAGCGGCCGGGGCATGGGGCTAGCCACACCACCCCCTTCTAGCGCCGAGGCTAACGAAAGGGTAGGGCTATACCTCTACACCACTTGGGCCTTAGGCCTTTATAGGGAACCCTTTTCCTTTACTGGAAATAATAATAAAGCCAATAAAACGTGACACGTGTACGTGTGTATGGATCGTGCATCAGTGTTGACTGATTGTGGCTATGGTTGTACTACTGTGTAATCGCTGTTGCTGTAAAGGCCTATATATGACGGGGCAACAAGAAGGCGCAGGCAGTGAAATGCTTCAGACCGTTAGGTCAGCTCGCAGTAACTGAGTATCTCTAACTGCCTTGCCGTCTTAATAGCGTCCTATCTGGAGGCACTTGGCTGGTGTTAACCGCGATAACAGCCCAGTTCACAATACAGTAATTATCCGCCATGTCATCAGTTCAAGCAATTGTCGGATGGGACTGTCGTCTGATATGTCGTGCTTTCAATTGCTGTCACTGCTTGATAGTCATGATAGGCTGTACAGTAACTACAGATGTGTATTTTGTTTAGGCACGTCATGATAATTCAGTGGTAATGAAACCATCATTCATTCTGGGAGAACAGTACTAACTGCAGATGTTTGTATAAACGGCTGGGAAGTTTCTCTAAACAAACATAGGTATTCATTATTTGCCGGGAGGTACAGTTCCGATCACTATCTCAACACATAATAGCTAAAGGTTTTAAGAAAAAATTACATTCAAATCGACGGATTGAATTCTACTCGTGTAATTAACACGGTAGGGTAATGTGTGTGTAACATAATATTGCGGTGTGTTTGCGATTGTTGTAGTGGAAAGCAACAGTGCGTTTTGTATGTATTGTTGAGCTACATGTCACTGTCAGCAATGTAAAAATATTGAGTGTTGCACAAATATGCATTTATGGCGAATTTATCTCTCCGGCAACATTCAAGCCTACTTAGGGCTCCATGTAAAGTGTCCCTCCTATACTGTAATCCGACTTTAATGGAATTTGGAGTTTATAGACAGATTTTTAATGTCCAAAAATATCCAATTTCACGGATATGCGTCCATGGGAAGCCGCTCTGATACATACGGAAAGACAGACGGACATGATGAAGGTATTAGGCGTTTTTCGCAATTACGCGAAAGCGCCTAAAAATTGGGGGCATCCGGTAAACCTAAGTCAGTAACTGCACATCATTTCAACAACAGAGGTTATCCTTCATACTGGAAAGAAACGGAGTAATAAAGCTTCTTATTGTGTGTCTTCAATTAGGTATGCAGTAGGAAAGGTGAATCAGACAAAAGGTACAGAGAATTTATACCCGTGCGTGATTTCAGGTTTCCGCTGCTGTGTAAATAAAATCTTCACTCTTTAGGATATTATGCACCGTCGATTGGTAGTTATATACCGACGTTTCGGGACAACCTATTGGTTCCATCTTTAAGGGCCAAGCAGTCCAAGAATAACTGCCTAGTATATAATGTAGGCTATAGTGTATATTATTAGTGTATAGTATGCAATATTAGTATGCAGTATATAGTATTAGATAACGAGCAACTTCGTGATTTTCACAGCAGGAAGAATGTTTCCATGTGATGGCGTAAGTAAGAAATTTGTACAGAATTCTTCTCGATACGGCCTTGAAATTAGTCGTAGTATGTTATACTGAGGTCGTGGTAGAATAATATTAAGATGGATCTTAGTGTAGGAGATTGTGAGGTTCGGAGGTGATGGATTTGGTTGCGGTCCTTTAAACGGCGGCGTTTGGTATTATCGGTGGTTGAAATTTTGGGCTCAAATAGGGGACTTTTTAGTGGTAGTTAGCTGGATGGAGTGAAGAACGTCAACTAGAAGTCTAACATTGCAACTTTGCCAACAACTTTCCCGTATTTGGTTTCTTGTAGATGTTACACTAATGGTTTTCCATTTCCTTTCGCTAAATCCGCCTACCAGCAATCGAGTGTATTCTAGCGGGCCAGGTTGTGCGTATAATTGTCACGTGGTCTTATAACATGTGTGTGCTGAATATTTCGGTTCTAGAGATTTTGTGTCGTTTTATAAAAATACGGGAATTTAAGCTTTTTATGGGTGAAACACCTGCTCTCTCACCTTAACCGAAGAACATAAATTAAGGCAGTTTAAAGAACAGGGTGCTTCGAAGACGCAAAGAAAAAGGAAGAAATAGAAGATCAGAGGAAGATACACAGTGAGATGATTAATAGTGTATTCTCTTAACAAAGTATCATTAGAATGGTCAAATCCCACAGACTAAGCTCGGCAGAACATGTAGGCGACATAGAAAATGTGCGAACTGCACGTACAGTCTCGTTCCGGATAGCTGGAAACACCAGCAGACGTTCCCCAACTTAAGACAGTTTGACGTTACGCAATATCAGACTTGCACAACTTTTAAAGAAAGTGAAAAAATTTTAATAATAACATTGTTTAATTCGGCGTCGGATATTTCCTTGCGGTTGTGGAAGCTCTGTGAGGTTGATGATGGTGGAGGAATGCTGTTGGGCGATAACATGCGGCGGGGTGGTCATAGTGCGGCCGATCGGACTGCAGCGTTTTGGAGTTTCGATTTAAACTGGACTCCCTTGTGTATATTTGGCCGTATGTATACTCAGTTCCGACTTGCACAAAATTCGACTTGCGCTGGACCTTCCGGAACGTAAGTGTTGCGTAAGTTGGGGGTGACTGCATATTGAAAGAAGTCTCAAGAATATGGTGGAAAGTGGGGACTGGATTCATCCACTTCCTGGACATTGTCCGTAGCAGGCTCTTGTGTACACGGTAATGAGTTTTCGGTTTGCATAAAAGGCGCGAACAGGTGGATGAATACGAGCTTCTTCAACATTATTCCGGCGCATAGAATTAATTAGCTGGAGACCAGCTAAATTTCGACTCCTGTGTCCAGTTCTAACGCCTAAAAAGTGTGTGTCGTAGGAAGCTACAGAGCCGAATATGTTAACTAAAGGAATTACTAAACAAACACAAGTTGCTTGCGAGGAACGTAAAGTGTATAAGGAGAGGAGCTAGCAACCCAAGTGCAGATGATGTGATTACTCAACCTCCCGTCTCGAATTAATTGGATAAACGCATGGAGGTACGGAGCCACTTTACGGGATGGATCTCTTGCAGCTGCGACATTCGTTTTGCCACCGTTTTTATACAAATAGGGCGATTATCTGGAATACGTTGTTAATTGAGATGCTGTAATCTGCATTAGTTCCATTACAGTGTACTGTATAGCTTTGCAAGATTAACACTGATGTTTTGTGGGTGATGTATTATTTTATAATAAAATTTAAATAAAACGTAGAGTATAAAAATGTCGAAGAGTTTATTTAAGTGGCGTAGGTACAACACCCTCACAGCTCAGTTTTTTAATGTCCAAGAAAATATTATTCTCCCATTTGCTTCTATATCACCCAAGTTTTCACCGTTTCGCGTTTTCTCACCGACACTGTCTAGACGTATCGACATATCGACCATGTATGGTACATGGCCAGGCCATCTTACCCTGTATTATTTGATGACGCTTGTAATAATTATTGAAGAGCACGAATAATTAAAACTGTCGTTAAGCCCACAGAGTTGTCTCAAGTCCAGGTAATTTTGCTCCGTTCCGTGTTCGGACATTCTCCTCTCCTCTTTCCGCAAAACAACAGGCATTGTCACTCGCATATTATATTTTTATAGGAGATGGGAAGACGAAATATTCTGAATTGAGCTGTAGCAAGCATGCCTTGACATTAATCTGTTCAAGATATCTTTCGGAGTACGATTTTGGTTTGCTGCTGTCACTCTAAGATATTTGAAATGTAACACATTTTTTTAAGGATTTACTTGATAATGCATTTCTCAATTTCATGGAAATAAATCTGACAAACATTGTACATCCTACTTACAATGCAAAATAATTCGTCGCTTTAATTTCTATGTAACTGAAGACATGGGTTTTCTGTTCAGCTAGCTGTTGGGACGGGGGTTATTAAAATGCAAGATCACGGTTGCTTTACCACATCCGGTTTAAAACGTAAGTGGTTCAACATTCTTAAGCCGGTTGTGAGACACTTCAGCTGTGATCTGCCAGTTGTTTCTCTTCAGATTTTGATCATTTCGTTATCCTTTAAGTCTGAAAGACCCCCTGACCTTGAATATCTCGTTTCTGCAGCAGGTGACTGTAGTAGATATACAGCCCATGCGTGACAGGGTGCCCAGCAGAAATGTGGCCACGTTGTGGAATGGCCGTTACTGGGTATGACGTTCATCCATCTCTTGCCCTTAGTTATTGCAAGATTTGCGTGGCTTATTAATTACTCTTAATATATGTTGAATCTACAGGGGCCTATGAATGGACACAGAAACGCATTTATGTCAGTTTTACAGAAATAGACCTAGATTAGCAAAATTTTCACCTTTTAGAGGGATTAAGAATAAACACAATTACAATTCCCTGGCCAAGTAGCGGGCAAGCTGTGACGCAGTTGGTTGGGCCGGAAGGTCACGGGTTCGATTCCCGTTGCAATCATTGGAAATTTTCATTGACTTAATCCTTCCGGCCGCACTGTGGCCCTGAGGTCGACTCATCCTCTAACACACATGAGTACCAGGAATATTTCGTGGGGGTGAAGGCGGCCGGTGCGTAGGGCTGACAACCTTGCCAGCTTCATGCGTCGATTTTCTTGAAATCTGGGAACCTCAACCTCCTGGAACACTTTACCTTACGATGGCGTCATTACTAATGATCTGTATCATTCCTTTGAATACAAGCAAGTTGCAGTTACATATTTGGTAAGTAGAATGAATTCGTACGCCATAAACGCTACTGCAAAAGGAAAAACTGCTAATAATCCGGAATATACTCTATAATAATATTATATTAATGCTTTGAACACCTTCAACAACAAATCCCATAGACACAACATGACAGAAACCATGAAATACGGAGGAAGCAAATAAGTCGCTAAGCTATTTGAGAATATTAGGTATACTAATTTAAGTGGTACATAGGAAAGGAACAATCCGATTGAAAAGTTTATAAAAAAGGGAAACATTAATACATAGGACGAATATATAAAAAAGTGAAATATAGCAAGGAACACGTCCTGATTTTGCCCTAAATTACAGGGGTCAAACTTGCAGAGTATGACGGATTTTAATAAACGTGTCGTCTTGTTTCGAAATTGCAGCAGCATTTAAAGAGCTGCACAACACCTTATGGACACGGACATTTCATAGGTACCATAAAAGAGCCATGGAAATATTTTATGTTACAGGAACCGGCAACCACTTGAACAGGGTAGAAATAATTACGTTTACAGGAAATCCATAAATGGTAGATACTGTAATTACTTGATAAGTGTGCAGTTGGCGATAATATAATATTTGATGTCCTAGTACAGAACGCATAACCCAGGCGATAGCACTAGTCCAACACGCTTTTCTCTTCACCAAGTCTTCAGTGCACGGACTTAGTAGTTGGTGGACCTGCGGTGTGCACACAAGCAACAAGTTATTTGAAGGAATTAGATAATTTGTGAGTACCACAGCATGTACAAAATACTGATTATTATTCTGTGCAATGTTTCATTTAGGTAAATTTTCATAAATTCGTTTCTTATAGTCTTCCTTTCTTTATATAATAAGTTGAATACAGACGGTAGTTTCCATTTTTTGGTCAAATAGGGTTGACATATTCCGCCTTTAAAAACAGCTCAAGTGTTCGCACTAATGGATTCACATCTTGTGCGCAAATATGACGTCATGTCAATAAATTAATACGCCCTATGTTCCTTTTTTTCCCATATAAGAATCTTAACAAATACACGCTGGTATTACATTACAGATCGTAACAAAACGTGGACGAGCCATCAACATTACTTCTCTTAAATGCGTACCTAAATTACCTCAGGTTTTATCATGAGAAGATAACGGAACAGCGTGAATTTTAATACGAGTTTTAGAATGTAACAACAACGAAAAATAAGTTCGTTATTGTTGAAAAAACTCGGAAGAGAACCCTCAACTGCAACTTAA
This sequence comes from Coptotermes formosanus, assembly GCA_013340265.1. Taxonomy (NCBI): domain Eukaryota; kingdom Metazoa; phylum Arthropoda; class Insecta; order Blattodea; family Rhinotermitidae; genus Coptotermes; species Coptotermes formosanus. The sequence continues at coordinate 2,506,891 of BLKM01000221.1, forward strand.
GCCAACGCATAGTACAATGCAACGTAGTAGAGTGTATTTGACGTTATTCTTCATGGCTACTCTTAAGGACAGTGTCTTTTGAATACAAATCTAAGTTTTGGGATTAACTGTCATTCTAAACAACTACACATTATGTAATAGTTTTCCGTATTTTACAAAAACACAGAGTGTTCACGCCTCCAAAAACAACGCAGTACAGAGTCAACAGCACATTCTCGCTCAACTATAAAGTGCAACCTTAGTGTAACGATAACAAAAAGCTCTCCCTGAAGATGACCCAGCAGGGTCGAAACATGTAGCAGTGTGTTCCGATTGATGATAAAACGCCCTTTGTGCATTTGTTGGTGATTAGTGTTTTTGTATAATATAGTGCACGGACATGGAACATATTAAAATTGTGCAACTAGTTGGTAGCGAAGTTTGTGCGTTGTGATAGGGTCGATTACTGTTGTTATTTTCTTGCGTACGTTCGGATCCCCATAAAATAGACTGACCGACAGTATGTTAATGTGGGTTAAATTGGTCTTCGAGCTTAACCGTTATTTTTGTTGTTGTTGTTATTATTATTATTATTATTATTATTATCATCATCATCATCATCATCATCATCATTGATACAGACTCTGTTAGGGCTAGAGTCTACAATATACCCCGAAACTTAGTTTCCCCACAATTTACGTGAACATAAATTCAGCGACAGAATAAAAAATGCAATACTATGAAAATATGAAAGATCAGAAACACCGATCGGAGGAAACCTGGTGTTATAAATATTGTGGTTGAGAGCGTGGCAATATCAGCGTTTTTATTTACATACCCGCACACGTGCACGTACCGCCAGGCTGGCTACATGTATTATACAAGTTATGTCCGTGTATAAAATACACAACTATGGGTCCTGAGACCCGAGACTGGGCATTTCACTTGTTTATGTATATTACAAGGTAGTTATGGATGACCATCAACACAACTCTTTATTATGTTTTATCAGACGTGTTACACGGCTACATCTTTCGATCACTAAGTGGTCATCTTCAGGCCATTAAAGTACTTGAAGATAAAATTACAATTGCATGTACGTGTACGTGAATATGACCAACTAGTGGTCGAAACAAGTGGCCTTGTAACTCGTCTGATAAGAAGTAATAAACAGTTATGTTGACGGTGATTAATAAGTACTCTGCAGTATACATAGCACAGTGGGATATGCAATGTATAAATTATTTCTGCGTAATTTTGTATGTTTATATTTAGCATATAGCTGTGTACTTAATTTCGGACGAAAACAAGATACGGTAGGAAATTAGGTGTTTCATGTCTAACCTAAGGACGAGTTGCATGGTAGACTGTTCTCCATTTAATCTGTTATAAGGTCAGAATTTTGTTACTGTTTATGAGTTGCAGATATGTTATAAAATACTGCAATAATTAGCGCCAGTTACTATTCATTATTATATTCTCTCGAATTAGTTATTATTTGTATGTCTACTTTGATTTGGTCTTTGCTGTATTTGTCGGTCATAATCGTAGCTTCACCCGGTCGAAGAATTTTGACATTACTGTCTTACAAACAAACTTTCGTGCACATTGTGTAGATATGTTCGTAATATATCTCCGTAAACTACAGATTAATAATACATTCATGAGTTGCAGTCAAATGGAACAATTCCCTGTTCGTTTCTAAGTAACATGGAGGTGATCGATGAGGTTACATGCATTCACCACATTTGATCGTATTGGCTTACACAAAGAGGGTTTATTCAAATATCTTTCTTTCACTTTCAATTTCAGTTAACAGGAACAAAAATATGTAAATGCGTATCTCTTTTGAAAAGAAATAATTCCCGCTCTTTTCACACACGTTTTATACTGTACGCTTTACCAGTATTTAGAGAATGGAAGAAACAGTACTTTCGAACAAAGGCTGTCCCCTCGCTGACGAGCTTCAGTGTACTCGTACGTAATATGCTGACGGATAAGTAGTCGTGTGTTCTCGCAGATTTCGTGTAACCCAAAATTAAGTTAACAGAGTAGTCGGAATCAGTTAGTTACGTATTAGGCAATAAATATTATTTGTAATTATTATGACTTTGTTTGCATTTCTGAACCAGTTTTTCAGAAGGCATATCATACCTACATGGCCCCATATTGCATTTAGATCGTCTTTGGACTTTCTGATTGTATCGTCCGCCTTGAAACAATCTTGTAACCTGCTTACGTTCTGGAAGGAACTTGTTTGGCATGAAATTTGTTTTGATTTTCTCTACAAGTTTATCTGAAGCTTTTTCCCAATTCAAAAATCATCAAGATTTCGTAAATTTTTGAAAGTTTTCATATAAGATATTATTTTTTACATATTTTAACAAAATGTGAGTTCATCTGACAACTTCAGTAACACTAAACAAATTTACCAACATTCGCGAGTGAGCGCCGACTTATTACACTCGGACAGACAGATGTACAGGCAGAAAAAGGTACAGGCATGTTGAAGCTAGTAGTCCCTTTCTGGAGTTTTATCATCGCGTGTGACAAAGGCCAGAATCCGAATTTAGGCATCCTCTTTTTGGTTCCGTATTGTGCTGTTACTTTTATGTTTTAGCGTGAGTGAAGGTTTGCATATATACATCAATTGCAATTGAACGGAAGTTATATTCAGAGCAATGTTACGTTCTTTGTTGCATTTTATATTATCGTCGTCGTCGTCGTTGTCGTCGTCGTCGTCGTCGTCGTCGTCGTCGTCGTCGTCGTCGTTGTTGTTGTTGTTGTTGTTGTTGTTGTTGTTGTGTCATGTACGTCGCGTGACCTGTTGCGGTTCTATAATTTTAGCCTGCATCTGAACTTGAGGAAAAAAGTAGGTTTGTGACATCACTATGTTTTTCGTTTCTGTGTGTTTCTGTTTATGCCGACATTTCCACGTCTGAAGCCGTTCACCAATATTTGTGTAGTGTGATGTGAATATTGTACCATTCGGGGCTACACTAGCGTCGTACTTCGTAATTTCCTGCAACCGGTAGGTTAGTAACAGGTTGGCAGACACTTGAACTTGAGAGAGGGGAGCGACACTAGCGAGCGACACTTAATTAAGGGTTCCGAAATGATGTATGGCAGGGGTCTCCAACATTTTTTTTTGACAAAGGGACACTTCCGTCATTGTGGGCAGGTTCGCGGGCTGCATGTTGAAGAATAACAATGAGTAGTGTATACAAACGCATAAATTATTGTGTAATTTTTATAGTATACATGTACGAGTAATTTTCAATTTGCTTGCGGGTCGCATAAGATCCTGGCCGGCAGAGTGTTGGACGCCCCTGATGTATGGTAACAGATCTTCGAAGAAATTAAATTTCATATAAAATTATAGCATCTGCGCGAAATTTTTTTTTCGCTTGCCGTTTGAAGCAATTAAATAGTATACTATGGAAATTATGCACTTGAAATTTGGTGTGGAGATCATAAACGTGTTTACACAGCATTTCTGAAGTAGTGTATGTTAGTAAACCACTAAAAGCGTGAAAACGGCACGAAACTTTGAGGTTTTATCACAAGAAATTAACAGGTATAGAATGTGTTCTAAACTAACAGATTTCCAAAAATTACATCAAATATTAATAAAATTAATAGAAATAAATGATTGTCACTAGTTGTTTGTGCAATGGGAAGTTAGTCGGAATTCTAGGAGTTCTGTGGTTGTAATTGACCTGTAACATCAGCCATGTTGTTAAATGCCTTAGTGCTTTCGTTTCCACTTGAAACTTTGCCACATGAGTAGGCTATATGTACCATTCGTTAAGTGTGATAAATCTGCCGGCTTTATCTTTATTCTGCGGGGGAAGGATTCTCGAAAATTTCACACTGATGTGACTAAACCGAGTGGGAAGTAACATTTGACTAATAACAGTTTTAGGCTCTTTCGCAAAACTGCGAAAAGCGACTATTAGCTTCCTTATGTCTGTCTGTCCGTCCGTCCATCGGCATGGAACAGCTGGACTCACACTGGAAGGATTTTCATAACATTTGATGTTGAATATTTTTCCAACACCGTCGAGAAAATCCAAGTTTCATTAACCTTTTAAAGCCTAGCGGTTACTTTACGTACAACCAGGTTTAACATTAAAAAATTCTACGTGGTGCCCACATTGCGTTTATGTGTTTTGTACGGATCTCAGAACAAGCAGCAACTTTTGCCTTATAAAACATTAAGAGATTGGTTTTTATAACCGAAGTGGAGAGTGTTTACAGCGCGGTACGCACTGAGTCCTTATATAAAACAGATACGCTTCGTCTTTGAAGGGTTAATATCTGACGAGGATAAGGGTTAGTTTACATGAACACCTATGTGCATTTATGATAATACCTTGCTGAATTCTTCTCAGAATGAGAAATGTTTCAGACGAACGATGTAGAAAAATCAAAACGCGCATTCTGTGATCAATAACTTTTTTTCCGAAAATGGTGCCGTTTACGGGATAATGTGGAAAAATATGGTAGAGCCAGGCAGGTCACAAATTACAATATAACATGGTGCATGCGCTTTGCGTGTGCCGTATTATATTATGTGTATATATATTTTATGTATATATACATATATTACATATATGTATATTACATTATGTTATACTTGTTGCTTCACCACGGCAACAATGGTTAGGAAAACGTTCCTCAATATGACGTTCATATATACATTACCTTTGTTGTCTTTTCTCGCTCGACACAAACATTGGGGCTCACTTCTTCGTATGTTTTGTTACTATTACCATTCGGAAAGCTACAACAGAAACACAAACAGGAGGAAGCTTTACACTACCTAAAAATGTCAACTTTTACACTAAGCCTTATCTTTCGGAACTTATGGTTCAAATCTAATACCAGTTTCTAAAGATACCGGATAAATGTTCTGAAGATCAGTATCTTCAATAACCACGGTCCCTCTTATGTTTATGCGATTTGGATTATGTTTCCCAAACGAGTTTGTTTCCTGCATTCCACATGATTTCCATGTTCGTGTTATCAGAAACAGACCACGTCTAAGGATAAAAACACTGTGCTGGCTTGTGCGCCCTACAGTTTTTGTCCTCGAAAGTTGATGTGGTTCATTCTGGTTCACTAGTCTGCAGTTCATTGATTTTAAATAGTTTTTGTTTCGTTATGCACCTTCACTTGGTACTATTTTTGAAAAAGTATCATTTTATGACATACGTCTTTGAGCCTTTACGGAGTAATTTAATAAAATCTTGTAGCTCTGACAGCCGGGTCAGGTTGTACAAGTAAACATACCTTTCAGGCTCCGACACTGTCTGCATCATAGGCGTGCAAAAGGACGTGTAAGAGTTAGAATGGCTGGGTGCTGAGTCATATTGGTACACTGACAAGTGAAACGAAGTCGGTCTCTGGAACGTTGGTTTACTGGAACCACTTGACGCGGTTGTCAGCCCGCAAGTGTTTTATTCGTTTAGTATGTGACCATATTTGAAATTCACAATTTTACCCAAGTGTGAATGTTACTTTCATGTCGCATCATATAGTTATGGCTCTTCGTGATGGAAATTTTATTAAAATACTTATTAGTAATTTTGTCAGAATTTGCGGTCTTCGCCCTAAACTATGCCATTTCTGCATCCGATAATCTCGCGTTTCCTGGCTACGACTTCTACATTGCACCGCCTGTCATCCCTCTACATTGGGGAGGAATTCCAATTCTACACGTAGAAATGCAGCTCTGGCGAAAAACAATGCCAATTATTTCCCAGTTATAGAGCTGATTCGTGAAAATTAATTAGAAGGACTAAAAATATTAGATTTTCGCATCATGGGAAGATACAATTAAGTAAACGTGAGTTTAGGAAGTCATTTCTTAAAGACTTCTTTTTAAACAAATTCTTCTTTTCTAATGTAGTTTGATATACTGATACCAGAGTGACACTGCTTAAGGATTTAGTGCGTTAAAAATACGCCTAAGTGACCTACTAGTGTGTTCTGTTAATATTGCCTAGAGGTTTGAAGACAGACGGCAGAAACTTTGTGTACCAGCGTGTGACTTGTGAGGAGGTATCTGACAGTGATTGTTTGTGATTATTAACCACCCTTATGGCAATAATGCTTCAGTTGTAAGGCTGTTTACCAATGGATTACCTTGCATTTCAAGGGGAATGACTCTTAGGAATGGGGGATTTTTGTAAATTTTCTTTGGTAATTTCTATTCCTTCCTCTCTTTCCTTCTTATTCCTTTTGTTATTCCTTCTGTTTTTGTATTCCCCTTCACTCTTCCCATGTTTCTTTGTTTCTCCTTCGTCTCATGTCTTTCTTTCTACTGTCTATTGTCTTTCCGTTAATACTCTTTTCCTTTTCTTCTTTTCTGTACGTTTTTCCTTCTGTACCTCTGCCTGCCATTCTTTTTGTGCTAAACTAAAAGGATTAGTTTCTGTGCATTACATTGTTTCTTTCTCTTTCGTTTCTTAGTTTTGCTTGTTCCTTTGCATTCGTTATGTTATTCTATTTTTGTTTATAAGTTAATTATATGCCTTATTTATAGAGTCGAACTCGGTTATAACGTCTTCAAAGGGACTGAATATTTTGTGGGATTTTGAACAGAGGAGTATAATGTTACGGTTAATGGTGACGAATTATTTGGTGCCACAGAATATCTGACTTCATAGGCGAGGTGTCTTATAAACCCATGTCGCTATAACCGAGTTCTGTATGTTTTTTTTGTATATCTTGGTTTGTTTGTTTCTTTGTATGTATTTTAATTTCGTGTTATTTATTTATTTATTTATTTATTTATTAGCCATTTTAAACCAAAATTGTTATAATTTAGAGAGAGTGGTCGTAGTCTTTTTAGACTCAACCGGCACTTTAGAACAGTAGGTCTGCTGTAGTCCAGAACAACTGCTTAAGGGAGTGAAACGCCAGAGTGTCAGTTATTCGTGTAGATGTAAACCATTCTCTCAAGAGAAACCGTGCCTTCACAGCCAACTCTGACTCTATATTTTATTCAAATAACACGCACTATGCATTCCGTATGTCATATCCTGGCATTATGCTGAAAGTCGCAGCTAATGTATCTCTTTTCTTTTGCCCATATTATATTCTCATGCTGGTTACAGCAGCATTTCGACATTTGTTCATTTGGCAACAGTGCTCGACTCTGCTCACAGCCTCTCCGGCACAGACTGGTCGATACACAGCATCAGTCGGCTTGTACCGATTGCACCGTCCGGTCAAAAACAGTGGTCAGTAAATCCAGTAGAGAAGAATAAGGGGGATAGAACGAAACGATTCACAAACTCCCTTAAAGTGGAATTGTGTTATAATGTGGATTGATTTGCTGGTTAATGTGTTGTTGTTTCTCATAAGCATGCGCAGCACATTTCGTTAGGGTGTGCGTACAGGGAAATATATTTTTAATTCTTTTTAAAGCCGTAAAAATGTTGAACACTCTGTCATAAATGCCATTAGTTTTACTCACAAAACAAACGAAAGAAACCAAAACTACTAAATTTTTTTTAATTAACAACTAAACTCTACTTAAAAATACAAACTTGAAAACTCAGGCACAAAATACCAGACATTTGCTGTTTTTGAAACATTAGGGTGTGCCTGGGCGCGCATAACATACCCTGCACGCTGGTGGATGGTGCTGCTACAGTTCGTCGTATTACGCAAAGCTTTAATTTATACATCACTGTGTCAGCTTATCAGTTTGTTCAGAGCATTGTGTGATCATGATGAACTTCACTGACATCTGCTAAGATTATGGTGCGATGTCCACATTGTCCCGTTGTGTGGACGTGTCAGATGATGACCTCGACAAGTCAAGTAGTCCACGCTTGGCACTGACATGTCTTGCCCGCATGGTTTCTAGCATTTCTTGAATTATATATTTGCTTCTCACCCACATATGGTCTTTTGTATAGTTTTACTAGTTTTTGGCAGCTGTTTGCTATAAATCCTTTCTTTTCGTTTTACATCCTTTTATTTCCAAGAAAATGGCCGGTTTAAAAAGCCGTAGTGTAAATTTGCAGGCCGATATATGCGCAGCAGTTGGCCATTTAAATACTCACGCCATGTATTAACCTCTAATTTACTAAAGAAACGGGCGAATAAATTTGAAGTGGGCCACTGTGCAGTACTCCATACTCAACATGAGTCTTACAAATTGAAGAAAACTAAGAAAATCTGGCACAGAAGTTGCTAAATAAACCTGCCATGAAAGTACGGGGGTGGGCGGTCAAAGCAACGCTTCGGCACCTTTTTCCCCGGGAAAGGGTCCCGGTCTCTATTGTGCAGTAAGCTGTAAACCTAAGTACAGGGGCTATATTACTGCATGTGAATTGTCTCAACTTAAACTTACCTCGTTGCATAGTGAGTTTCGCAGTACGTACCTCTGGCTGCTAATCAGACCTCGCACGTTGTGGAACTATTTGTCGACTCCGAGCGAAGCTCGTGTCTTGAAATAACAACTTCTCTTCGAAAATTGCCGAATTCTTGCTAAGACATTGGATTGCCCTGTTGGACTGTCTCTCCTGTTAATTGCCTGAATAATGATGTTAGTATTAACTTAACGTAACAGTCAGAATTGTTTTTTCTAAAAACACGGGCCATTTAATTTTACGCGCGCTCAGTACACACCAGACACCGATTTTAAGACCATGTAAATGAACTACATAAAATAAATAAACTACAGGAACTGACTGGGGATTTTAGTAACATCAGTATCAGTTATCTTGGCATTTTACTTTACTGCTCAATGCAAACCCTGCCTTATCCGAGGAAAAGAGAAGATTTCGTATTTTATTTTTGCTAAGTCCTTAGTCCGTCCCTTGTTAATTTTCCGCTATTCTCTAGGTTGTGTTTTTTTCTGCACGACACTGTTGACATACATTACTGTTACAAAATTCCCGCTACTTTTTCCATGACCCATGCCTGTGCGGAACTATACCAAACGTTAATACATTGCACAAACGAGCTGAGGCAATCTGAGGTTCATGTGTGGTGAGAGGTGACTAACAACAACTCAAGTGTCCGTTCCAGCCGCCCAGTTGTTAGCGGCAAAAGCAAAAACAAAGCCGTATTATCGGTAAACAAGCCCACACAACCCGTCTTCGTACGTCCCTACGCTGCGAAAAACGGTACATTACCTCTCTGCATATTCACGGCCATAACAAGTCTAAAATTGGGTCCTGCCTTCTGCTAGTTCCACCCGCTGTACACTTCTATGACCTATTTATCATAGTGACGGTAACATTTTCCCCTTGCTTAATCAAGCAAAACATTTTGAAGGGATATGAATGGGTGGTGGTATTATTCCACGAATTTGCAGCCACTTCACTAAGTGGACGTGGACTGCCAGAGTCACATCTTGTCACTGTACGTCCGGGCAAGCATCCTGTACCTGTTATGTTGGTCACTAGCCGGGTCTCAGAGCCGATTTAGACACAGTGTGCTCCTGCCTGGAATTGAACCCCGACTCCCATGTTGCAGCCCCAAATCCAGGCCCTATACTGGAAAATCTTCTCCACTTTCTTATATTTATTTATTATTATATTTTATCTTCTCATAAACTAGGACATACAACGGACAGATACTTCGTAAAACAAAGCCTGAAAATTCGCATTCACTGAAGAACCTCCCCCACCTCTCCTCCTCCTCCTCCATACACAGCTAATCTGCTGCAAAAATCCCTGAAGTGATGTAGGAAATGACTTATGCAGAACGACAAGTATGTGTTCCTTGAAATACGTTCACTTTATGCACTTGGTGTAAATAAGGCATAATATGGCAAATGAAAGAATGAAATAATTTATGCAGCGGAATATCTAAAATGTTAAGAGTTTGTGTTAACAAAAACTGTTAGTTATGTATAACGTGCATAGACTTTTCTTTTCGTAGCATTGTGTAAAGCCAGCTGTATCTGCTGGACATTACAACTGTGTAAGTCAGATAGCAGTGTTTTTTTACCTTCATTATCTCCTGTTTCTACGGTACCGTGAGTCTAAATTCCAGTACAGTTGTGTTGGATGGAAGGTGGGCGGTGTGGGACCGCAGTCTTTTCCCTTAATTAACCCTATGAAAACAGTAACACGTGTAGCCAACATTTACAACTGAATTACCCTAGAGACTAAATACTGCAGCAGGCATGTCATGTTAAATGCGACGAGCCTGACATTTTAAAAATATAGACTTTTAATACTCGTACAAACAACCATACATCACGATGTTACAGTTTTCACATCTTGGTGTGAGAGATGCGAAACGTCGTACATGCAGACCTAATTATTCAGACAGTGAACGTTGTTCTCATTAAATACTTCCATACAGTAAAGTCCTTGGGACGTAGGTCGTCAGGTGCTGTTACCTAACATGTCGGACGTTTCGGTGACAATCGATGTCACCATTACTAGAGAAAAACATAATGCGTGTGCGTACAGACGTAAGTTAAAGACAGCATTCTAAAGGATTGCTTCCACAAGATGATTATGAAGCCAAGTTACTAGCTTCGCCCGTCCACATCTATTCCGCATTCAAGTTGCAAAATATACACCATGGTATGCTACAAATGGGTCGCTGCTTACATGCATGAAGCACTTTCAGGTTAAGTAACAGTGAGGGTGGTACAATTTGAGATAAATTAGCGCTTACAATAATTCATACGTATTGATGTGCTAAGGAACATGGAGATGCTTTTCTTATGGTGGAAGGCGTTGCGCCTATCAACGTCCACTGTTCTCATGTAGACCAGTTTCTTGATCATGGATGTAAAGCGTGTTTCTGAAACGCTCATTCGGCTGGGCTTTGTTTTATTTAGCTGTGAAAACTTAAATACTTGTTAAAATACTTCATTGGTCATATACTTTTAGAATATCTTAAGAAACTGAAGTATAAAATCATTTAGATTAATGTAGTAATTTTAAACATATTGTTCTTGGCGCGTATTTTAACCAAATAATGAGTAGGAAATCTGGGTAAACTTTTGGTTTATTGCCGTTGTTTGTCATCGGCGATACTGTACGGTATTCTTGCTTATCATTATATGTGACAGAGTTGAGTAAGTTTCACAGAATGGTGTTGGAATTGACTGAAAATTGTACGTTGCTGATCTATGGACTACTGATTTAGGCCTTTGAAGTATTCAACTCCGAGTGTAGGAGAGAGATGAAGGGGGAGCACAAAACGTTCTCACTTTTGAAGAGATTTATCGATCGCTCGTTTGGTCGTAACATCCATCAAGTGTAGCAGCAGGAACAGAAGTGATATACTGTACTGTCTAATCTCTCCATGCTACATACAGTACTGCCTAATTGAGGGAAGCAGTTTGCTCTGAATAATACAAAGACCAGAACAGCATTAGGTCACGTTTTTAACAGTTTAAAATCAGCGGTAAGTATATGGACCACGTCCCGTAACGCTAGAAAATTCCGCATTCTTCCCACACAATTCATTTATGTGGTTCTTGTGATCATTAGAGCAAATAAATGTTATTTGCTTAAGTAGAATTAATTAGTATTTATAATGAAGGCTGAGATTATACTTCATGAAGTTTCTTTTACCAATGGCGCTACAGCCCTTAATGGGCCAGGGTCTCCTCATTATCGAGGCTTCACGATCACACCCAGACACACCACACGCGGTAGGTCTCTTCTGAACGATTGATCAGCCCGACGCAGAGACGTCTTTCTACCTGACAACACACCACATTCACAAGAGACAGATCGTCCATACCCCCTGCGGGATTCGAACCCACAATCCCAGCAGGCAAACAGCCGGAGACCCACGCTTTAGACCGCGCGGCCACTGGGATCGGCACTCCATGAAATAGAAACTGATTTTAAATATATAAGTAGGTGAATTTTTTTCTTAAAAGTGTTACATCAGCTGTTGTACTTAGGATTTAATAGTACGAACTGTAACTAAAGGGATCCTCACACCGCTTCGAATATCGGGAAGGAGAAAGAAGGATATTAAAGTGAATCTTAGGAAAATATAAAGAGAAAGTAACTGCAGTAAATTTTTTCAGTCATTGTAAAAATAAGTGTCTGTGTTTTATTCGGGAGGCACGGGATTCGAAGTTGGTCACGGTTATGTCGTATACTGTCATATGATTCGTTGCTTTTACGGGCGAATATAGTATTTTAATTACAGTTCAAGAGAGCGTCGTTCAAAGTTCATACTGAACCGGCACTCAGGATCATTTCATCTTCTCATTTGACGCTGTATAATCTTTGCATTTGACGCTGTATAATCTCTGCATTTGAAGCCAATCGTTAAGGAAGTTAAGAACCAGCTGTTAAAATAGCTAAGGATTGCTTCCGTCCTCCCGGTCTTGAACTTTCCTGTTCTGTTACTAAACAAGTTAGGTGGATAGTCGATTTTGCATGTACGCAAGTATGCCTACTGCCTGGTTATGATTCGTCCGGCTCTGTGAGCTATGTGGAAACGCCACACTGTCACTGGGCCAGTGGTAGACTTTCAGCTCTTTTCAAATGTCCCATCAGGGTAGGGTCACAATTTCCCCTCTACACCAGAAGGCAGAGTCAGATCCACTCTCAAAACAAGCATGTTTTAGCACACCTAGGAGTCGGGAAATATCCACAGCTAAAGCCTAAGCTAACCTATTATAACGCCTAGCATTTACGTTATGTACCACTAGGTTTAATATTAAAAAATTTTACATTTTGCTCACAGAGTGCATCCGTAATTTGTATGGATCTCAGAACAAACGGCGACTTTTGACCTATATGACATTAAGTGATTGGTTTTTATAACCGAGATATTGTTTACTGCGCGGTACGAACTGGGTCTTTAACTTAAACGTTACGTTTCATCCTTAAAGAGTTAAAAAGATGTTGAAGAATATTGCGTTCTGGAATGTGACACTAAAGCGGCCTAGCAAACAGCAATCTCATCACTCACGTAAGAATAACACTACATCTGATTTGTATATTTAAATTACATACAAAATGGCGAAGAGAAGGTTTGAGGTTATATCCTACAGCTGTCAAATAGGCCCACTGTAACGCATACTAATCGAAATTAAAGACAGACTCACTGAGAGGTATGATGTCAATGCATAGAGCGCTGTATGATGCACCTGATATCGCAATTTTCTGCAATGCGGCACCGTGTGTTGCCATCCTCACCCTAAAGATGAAAGGAAGTTGTTTTTCCAAATGCTGCTACCTGTTTACCGAACTGTAAGGCGCGACATCCTGCAAGATCTGTACTTAATATTTACTCTCTTGAAAATGTCCAGTCTCATGTTGACATGTAGAGGCTTCTGTTGTAGGGATGTAAATCCTGAATCAGTATTTTAAGTGACGTCACAACCGAAAGCCACGTGTGATAGGTTTCATGCAGGCACAGATTTTTGTGGACACCAATACGGTGTGTATAGAGCGGAAAAAATTGTTTACTAACAATCCTCCAGTAATTATTTGTAATCGAGTAATTTGTTGTAGGTTATCACGTTTGCAAAGAAGCGAATATTCAAAGACAATAAATATGTCGTATTCTCTTCCCATGAACCAGGGCTGTGGAGTTGGTACACAAAAGCTCCGACTCCGACTCTTCGATTTTTAAAACTCCGACTCCGAGTCCTTCATAAAAGCTCAATATGCATTAATAATTGTAAACCTATAAGACATTTCATCACCACCACGTAAATTATCAGGCTACTTTTTAGACTTATAACCCATATTTAAGTATAAGTCTAATGGTTACTGTAGGTATCAGGGCTGTGGATTTGTAGTATCTAGATAAGATTTTAGATTGAGGTCGGAGTCGGTACATTTTTACCGACTCCGACTCCACCTAAAATTCCTTCCGACTCCGACTCCACAGCTCTACCATGAACTCACACCCACACGCACACCCACACCCTCGCACACACACACACACACACACATACACAGACACACACCCACCACCCACCCACACACACAGTACGTATATGTGGTGTATAGAAAAGCGACAAGAAGCTGGACATCAGCGGCTAAAGCCGCGGTAGTTCATCATTGTGCTGTGTTGCTGCACGCCGTACGTAGACCCGTATTTGTGTGCTAATGGAGTTACGGTGTAAACGGACCAACCACTGCTGGAAATCTTTCAATCCACCCATATAGAAAACACTACTGAAGCTTACCCTTGTCTTTTAGTTCATTGGTCTGTACGGTATGCAGTAACCCATGCTTCCGAGTTGCCATGGCAACCCTTTGGCTCGGCTTCATGGTGCTGTCTGGATGTGCGGTTAGTCGCAAACATTCGAAGCTTCTCTCAATATTAAAACTAACTCCATGCTGGAGGTCTTTTCTTGAAACGCTGATAGCTTCCAAGTTCTTCGTAAATCCTCCATTTTTATTAAAACCGAAAGTTCATTGCTGTGTACACAAAAGCCCACTACTGCACACGATTTTAGGCCTTTTATATGTAGTTCTTATCGTCATACGCTACTCGGTGCCTTTTAAGGTCAATTTTAATATTATCCTATCATTTGTGGCTGTATTTCTCAGATAATATCTTGCAATTAAGTGTTCTCTATGCATTTTTGATTCACTTTGCGCGTGCTACGTATCCAGTCTATTATGCCTTGAGTTAATATATCTAACTGTATCGGGTGGAAGGTTAGACACTAAATTTAACCCCGAGCTTCATTAAGCACCACAGCACGAAGGCATAATGGGAAACGTAGGTATAGTGCCGTTATTTATCACCTGTGGATGTAGATGAAATGAGTCGTTTGCTTCACGCTCAGGCCGCTTTTGCGCCGGAGAAGAGCTGCCGATGCTCATTTGGTATAAAGCTTAGTTGACTTCAGAGTCGACCTGAACAGGGTAGCAGAGAACAATCTGTGACTCCGTCGGTGTTGGAATTGTTATTGTCCGCACCTTCATCGCCCAGGCTGTACGGATTCTCTTCCGGTTATTAATAATTGATACTTTTGTTAAAAATATATCTTCCATTCTTCAGGCAAATTTTATTCTTATATATTTTCTGTTCGCTTACTATTTTTAAACGGGTATCGTGGGTCTGTATTATACTGCGCAAAAATTCAAGTGTGCGTTTTTCCTTGGGTTGCCACTTGTGTAATATTATTTTGTGGCTTTTCTGTTAGTTGCTGGATAACGTCCAGTGGTATATTCCCATTCTGCAGCTTGCTGCAAGGTTAGATACCCGCACCTTTCTCATGTTGAGCTGTTCACTGTAAATTAATAACAGTATCAATACATGACTTCTTACCTAATAATTTTAAGATGATTCATCCTCGTTGCGCTTAAATAACAAGAATCGCAGTAGATTCAGTCGAACACAGCAATTTATTTAGTCAATATTACCTCAACAATATGCTTCGTCTAAACGGGCCATCATCAGTTTGGCAGGAATGGAAGATAAGTACACTGTTTTGAGTGGGAATTTAAATCCAAATGTGTTAAATTTATGTAATTATATATGAAAGGGAGTAGAGTTGAGTTATTTCGTTTTACAAATTTGAGAGCTAGATTTTAAAGAAGCCAGTAAAAATGATGTTAAAATTTAAAAGTTAAAATTAGAAGGTAAAGATTAGTGGAGAAGTATGTACTTGTTTAGGCGGCTTTTCGTGTGTAGTGCTACCTCGTAAATTGAATGTTTTTCGGTGAAGGGAACTGCAGTGAATGTACTTGTTTTAAGTTTTAAATAACCTGAAAATGGTACGTACTAAGTTAGTGAGCAGTGTAAAATAATTAATATGGAAAAGAAAATTAAAGGCACTAACAAAGATTTTAAAGACTTACGTGAATCGAAACATTCTGCCAACACCTTCTGGAATATGGCCACTCTTTCGATAAGAAAGAAAACATGATGCAAATCTTACGCTTTAATAAAAAGGGAACCCACATGGACACAATTGAAAAATTCTACGTATATAAAGAAACAGTAAAGGACAATAAATTAAATGGTAAAACACCTTACAGGCTATTAGAATATTCGAAATCATTCTTGAAAGTGAAGGCCATGTGACGTAACAGTATACCCCTACCTTCTCCCCGACAACAGCGACAACCGACTGACGTTTGGCCTTCAAATTCCATTCAGACCAGACGTGCCACAAGATTCTACTTTATGTTTTAGTGCTTGTTGGATTCAAAGTTCTTGAATAATATACACCTAACGGACTAATAACGTGAAAATCGTGTTATAATTAAATAGAAGACTACTCTTCTGTGACTTTAGACATAAAGTTTTTCGGTTCACCTAAGCCTTTAAAATCTTTATTACTACCTTTAATTTTCTTCCCCATATTAATAATTTTACTTAATTATTTTGTTATATTACGTATCATTTTCAGGTTATTTAAAAGTTATAACAAGCATAGTCACTGAAGTTCCCTTCTCCGAAACCCTTCGACTTACGAGAGACAACTACACACGAAAAACCGCCTGAAGAAGTGCCTGCTTCTCCACTAACTATTAGCTTCTAATTTTGACTTTCAAATTTTAACATTTTTATTGACTTCTTTAAAATCTAGCCCTCAAATCTGTAAAACACAATCACTCAAATCTGCTCCCTTATATATATGATAATATAAATGTAAGATGCTTGAATTTAAATTCCCACTCAAAACTGTGGATTTATCTTTCGTTTTTGCAAATCGGATGATGGCCCGTTGAGCCGAAACATGTAGAGGTGATGTTGACTAAATAAAGTGTTGTGTTAAACTGAATCTAATGTGATTCTTTGAATGACATCTTACACTTGAAAGCTTCCAGCCTGTGTTACATTATGTGAACAGAGAGCAGACTGTACTTGCGAACCGCTGAACAGCCATAATCGTGAATTGGCTTCGTGACGAATAGAAACCATGGAGCCATTCACTGCGGAATTCGCTTATCTTCCTGTTGATTCTGCTTTATCGCGTCTCGTATTCTCTGCAGCAAGTTGTTGGCTAACACCATCTGTCCTTCAGCGTGTAAGTATAAGTTTTGTGTCCATAAGTATCTCGTTATTATGGTTAGATTAATAACCGTCGAGAAACTAAAGATGACAGTTCAGCTCACTCATAGACTTGCTGGCGGCAGACATGAAAATGTGATGGTGTTTGTGCGTTCTTTTCGTGAAATGCGAAGAAAGAAATCACAACAGGGAGGCCGTATATGCATGTATATAGATTTCCGTTTATCCACATGTTCCATGACCCAAATAATAGAATATTATTACAGGCGATGAGCCGTTTGGTATGTTCACTGTGAAGGAAATGTTAGAACTTAGGGAAGAGGAAGCAACAGAATTTTGAAAAAGAAAAGCTCATCCATAAGAATATCTCATTTCATTTTTGTATAGTGTGTTCTTTGAGGCCGATTAAGTGCACCAGGCGAGAAACACGAGACATGGAGTTGCGTAGAGGAAAACTAGATGTGCATAGAACATTTCGTTTGGAAATCGTCGGGGGGTTGTACTTGGAAAACGTTGGCACACATGAGAGTATAGTATTAAAATTAATCTGAAGTAAATCCATTTCGCGGATCTGCGAAGCAGAAAGTCAATTGATTGCTCGCATGCGTATGTGCCTTTACGTATGTATGTACACATATAGGCTATATGGAGACAGAGGAAAAAGGTATAAAGTTTAACAGTTCTTCCTTAGTGCTAGATTTGAAGTTCTCGCAGCTTCCGTTACTGAAGATACGCGTCTTATGAGAAGTAATTCTGTGTCGCTGGGCGAATAGTTCCCGGCATCTGGAAGGTTTTTAGCGCCTTCATCTTCGTGGTCGGGTAATGCGTGAACGTTAAGACACTGTAATATATAACAACGCCGGGAACTGTTCACACAATGACACATCCCAGAAGAATCGAATTTTCCTCCCCGTATTTTGCCGTGCAGTTTTGATTTAAGACACTATAAAATGAGGGTGGTCTGTGTTTACTCCGTGAGCACTTAAAGAGTTGTTAAGCAGGAACCTTTTGCCTGCTGCAGAAACGTGCTGCGAAGAAACGTGAAGAAAATTCGGAATGAATTCGCTTTAAATCCTCGCTACT
The DNA here is from genome assembly GCA_013340265.1 of Coptotermes formosanus. Classification (NCBI taxonomy): domain Eukaryota; kingdom Metazoa; phylum Arthropoda; class Insecta; order Blattodea; family Rhinotermitidae; genus Coptotermes; species Coptotermes formosanus. The sequence continues at coordinate 2,524,897 of BLKM01000221.1, forward strand.
TTATATCCTGAGACTGTAAATGTAAAACAAAAGTCTGTTCGCAAGCAACTCCTGTTCTGATGTGCGGGTCCGTAAGCAAGGTGCCCGGGAGAATATATGATAAGTAACAGGAAAACTGATATAAGAATGTAATTAGGTGCTTCAGAATTAGTAGTTTTCTTCTCGTGTTTAAGAATAATAAAATGAATAAGGAATGTGATTGAGTTTAAAAACAGCTCCATTTGAACAACCTACTGAACTCGGATTCATTCCGATATCATCCTATTTACGTCCAGATGTTTGTATTATTCCTCTAACGTTATATGCATATGAATTTTTTATGCGTGCTGCATGTTTAATCCATATTATCTTACCATTTGCGGAACATTAATTCAGTGTATCTAATGCAGAAGTTCTTGGGCGTATATTCTCTTTACTTTCGTCGTATCTACTTTCTAAAATTTCGTAAGATATTAGACAAATATATGGTATGTTTTCAGTAGCACCAGTTGTTCCCTTTGCTCATAGCGCGAGACTGTGTTACACATCAATGTATGTCATTTGTTTATTTATTTTACGATTCAATTCCTCCGACAGTATAATGCTGAATATTAGAGTGGTCAACACTTATTTCGAAATGGCGTAGGTGGAAATGTCTTGACCCACTTAGCTGTACTATTACGGTAGTTGCTGCAGATAGTGAATAAAAACACGAAACACTTCAGGCGGGATCGTCAATATCCCTGCTGAATTTCGGACATGACGCCTCCCGAATAAGAAGTCAGAATCATTGACGCTTAACGTTTTAAAGCCTAGCGGTAACTTCACGTACCACCAGGTTTAACATTAAAAAATTCTACGTGGTGCCCACATTGCGTTTATGTGTTTTGTACGGATCTCAGAACAAACAGCAACTTTTGCCTTATAAAACATTAAGAGATTGGTTTTTATAACCGAAGTGGAGAGTGTTTACACCGCGGTACGCACTGAGTCCTTATATAAAACAGATACGTTCCGGCTTTAAAGGGTTAAAGCAAATTATAAAGTTGATATGTATTTAAATATGTAACAAGTCATCAAAACACAGGCTCAAATCCTTGCCTAAACAGGCGTGTTTATTTGATTTGTGTGGAGGGTCAGAGGGTAATTATGGTAATCCGTAGCGTAGTTTGTGTTGTGGCTGAGGTTCAATGAAGAAAACACCCATTCTTTGGTCCCATGCAGCAGTACAAGTTCTTTTATATTAAATTATATTCTGTGTAAAGGAATCCATAGCTTCAGAGTTTATGGTTGTTTGGCAATGTATGCAGAACAGGGCCCATAAAATATTTATGATCTCGTGGCTTGGGCATCACTTCAGTAAACGTATGATAGTTTCTGCTGTTTCCAAGAGACAAATAAAAAAGAGTTTGAGTATCAGTGTTAAGTCTGTCAACCCAGATACATGCGCTTTTATGATTCTCTACGGTTAGGTTAAATCGTAAAATTCTTCCACCAGAATTAACTTTATATATATATACTTATTGAGGAACACAGAAGCAAAGTTTTAACTTTGCCTTTCCGAGGAGAGCTTTCATCTATAGTATCATTATATCTGCGCGCGCGCGGGCCTTGTGTGTATCCTTAAAATCTGAATTGCAGGGTGGTTTAGAAGTCCACATGCACCTGTACATACAAGTGTTGTGAAGTGGGAACAGATCGAAAACACTCTGTGTTCACACACTCTAAAGTGGTGCACTAACTTGTGTGTGTCACGTATGGGCCTACATCCAGCTCTTGTTGCAAGTTAAAACTGTACGTAGTTACGTTCGCCACGAGTATTGCGTTCCCGTACGTGAAGAGCTTTTATGAATTTTGTTTTTGGTGTCTGAAACTATCCCATTTTTAGACGTGTTATGCTTTTAGCAAAGCTGTCAGTACTTCAGGCTATATTTATACGAATGAAAGGAAATTACTGAATAATGAATTCGGAAATGTGCGGAAAGAAGCTTTCGGGGCCTCATTTGAAGTGCTGTGTTCAGCACGTGCCTTTGAATACAAGAAGTCTGTGTTAGGGTAGAGGTTCTTTGGGCCATCTGGACCCGCGTAATACCAGCTACTGCCTATTACAAGACGGCTGCATCTTCGACCAATATGGTGTGACTGCAACGTGAGGTTGCACTCACACCAGCGTCAAGACCACGATGCTGTTTATTGTTCATTACAGAAAATTTGGAGTATATATGTAGGAAATTTAAGAAAAAATCATTAGGCTTAAAATTATTGGGACAACCAGTGACGTGGTCAGTTGACATGTCTTTCTTAATAAACAATAAAACGAAGTTGCCTGTGAAGCAAGGCGTGTAAGATAATTACTCCCGTTTGTAAAGATGGAATGTCTATATTTCATTTGTAACTTTCAGAGCATTTTATACGTCTTAATTCGCTTCAGTAGCATTTAAGAGTCCAGTAACTACCTCTCGCCAGACGCACTGCTTCTCCATTACAATAACCGCTTACTTAAATCTGTTTACTGTAATAATTGCCTGCTATTCTAGAAACGATATGGAACACAGTAATAACCTTTTGCAAGGAAAGAATATGGTGTTACAATGCGAAAGCAGGTGGTGAATGCAGTTAACTGTTGCGCCTTAAGGACTTCAGAAGTATATAGGGACTTTTTATTAGTGATGTAGTGCCCGACGAGATAAACCGACTTGGAATACCAGTGGTGTTTACAACTTTAATTAGAGACTCTAGTTGTAACAACGCGCACCAAATTGGAAACTACAGGACTTTGTCTTTAATCTCACGTTCCAGTTTCTCGTTGAGGGATAAATTACTCAGTTCCATGCTGTTTTATCGAGTTAGGAAACTGGGCACTTAACCATAATGTTTGCACTTCACTATATTGTGTAGCTCCTCACAATAGGAGTTAATCAAATTTAATTAATGACACATGCTTTGGGTCCTGCAGACGCTTGCTGTAAAGAGACGAAAAACTTTCGTGTTTGAAAAGAATATCACGAAAGGTCTGTTTCAGTGCCATAAGTGGAGGCATAAGTATTTAGTTTGCTCATTTCATGATACACTATTTTTTAACTGAGATGAAATTGCGCGGGAAGGAAACCTTATAATTCTTACTTCACGCATTTGTCTCAACTGCAGATTTTATTGCGTTGAATGAGATGAATATATACGAAAAGTGTGGTTAGGAACACAGAAGTGGTTAGACGTGATAAAGTTCAAAGCAAGCTTATCACCGTGCATTCTCCTGGAGAGGAAGAGGAAAATCGCAGAACTCTCGAGCCAGGATATGCGGTAATTCCCCCCAGATTAAATCTTTGTATGTTTCGAATAGAAGTCTAAAGATCTACCGCTGCGCCAACCTACGCAGTAGTTTCGTCGATAACAGAAGTCGTCATTATTCTCATACAGAAAAATATTTAAATCTAATTCACTGCCAATAAATTTTGTGTGTGTACCATAGGCATTTAAAGTTCAAAGAATGCTTTGCAAATGCCTTGTGACTGTACAGAAGTTTAAATTCATGTTAATTTGCCACAGACCGAAGCTATTATTGTAGAAATAGGGTAATTAATACAGGTGCCACTATTTCTAGAGTCGGATATGTTATATATTTTATAACTGGTTGTTAAGCACATAATTGGCCAAATTTCTGGAGCGTATTCTACGGGGAGTTTGGAGTAAAAACTGTGTTTGATTCGGCGCAGTTATCTATTTAAGCGGTAGGGTATGTTAGCAATGAATACAAAATCACCTTTCAATTAACCTTTATCAGTGCCACCTTAAATATTCACAACTTAATCAAATTTTTGAAATGACTGCCTACTGTATTTTTTGCATCTGGCAGTGGTGGCAACGTCCTAAATCACAAGAAAACCCCGCAGGAAGAGATCTGATGATTTAGGCTTAAGTCTATTGATCGAACCGGCTTAGCCAACATGACCACTTCCTGTCGATATTCCTTGATCTTTTTCGTCAAGTAGTTCGCACACTGTCTATCAAATATGGAGGCGATTTGTCGTGCTTTGTTTACATTCTCGTTCTTCTTCAAGGAGCATTTTCTCTAAATAGGTTGGTGTTGTATTATTTAACACTTGTCGTAATAAGCTAGTCAGACATCCGTACGTAGCATGTGGTTCTCAGAGGTGGTTACTTAGAATTACGCACCATACTTTTGTTAAAAATCTTCGTTGAAAATAATTTGTACTCCTTTATGAGGATTTTGCTGCACCTACGAGTGAAAAATTCTTGTGTTAATACCATGAGATAGTAGTTTGAGTTTCATCTATGAACAAAGTATCGGACAGAATATGTATCCGCTGTTACAGCCAGTCAAAGAACTGTACACGGCTGGCGTGATCCTTCGATAAAACATTTTTCTCTTTGGAGGTGATATGGTTGAAAATCAACGTGTAAAATCCTCCATACTTCTGTCTGTGCAATACAAATTTCCATGGAAATTCTGCTTAAACTTGTACGTGGGTTTTGCTGCACTGCATCGAAAATATAGTCTTCTCAATGCCGTGGTTGCCCACTCCCTGCATTCGCTGGTGAGAAGAGACCTTCTCCCTCAATTTGTTTATATATATTCTGGAACGTATTTCGGTGTTGAATTCTATGACCTGATATCGTCGCTGGCATTTCATTGCAGCAGCCGCGTCATTTCCGTTGCAGAAACCTTGTACAAGATGCATATAGGCGTATTCCTCATTTGTGTTCAAGGAATTTCGAATAATATTTCTGCAAACCGAACACAATCAAATCAGCTGAGAATTGCAACGGTCTGAGAATGGAATAGTGGCAGCAGTGCAAACTCGCCACATTAGCACTCAAATTTAACAAGGTTACTGGTCGCTTAACTTGATGTTATTGAATCGGCGTATGGAGTTTAGGTCATCTCTGCTCAAAATGACGTGCAGAACTCGCTTCTGAATTTATAGTTAGCTCTTTTAGTGGGTGACAGGCAGGGCTGTGGGATCGGTACTCAAAAGCTCCGATTCCGACTCCGACTCCTCGATTTTTAAAACTTCCGACTCCGACTCCTCGATTTTTAAAACTCGGACTCCGACTCATTCATAAAAGCTCAATATGTATTAATAATGATAAACCTATAAGACATTTCATCGCCACCACGTGAATCATCAGGCTACTTTTTTGACTTATAATCTATATTTAAGTATAAGTCTAATGGTTACTGTAGCTATCATGGCTCTGGATTTGGAGTATCTAGTTAAGATTTTAGACTGAGGACGGAGTCGGAGTCGGTATATTTTTACCGACTCCGACTCCACCTAAAAATTCCTTCCGACTCCGACTCCACCTAAAATTCCTTCCGACTCCGACTCTGACTTCACAGCCCTGGTGTCAGGACACTTACTAGCCACGTTCCGCACGCCGACGCTGGTTGTTGGCTGTCTGGAAATGTATGCCAGCAGCCTTGAACACTGGCTGAGGGACCGGGAAATCGCAGGAAAACCTCTCGAAGAACACCGCAGTTTTCTTCTTGAAGATTACGTGAGGAAATTAAGGCCTCCGACCTCTGAAGGCCTTCGCGGAGCAAGTTCCATGAGTCGATACATTTCGGTGCCTTGGGATGACTCGTGCTACAAAGCTGGCCTGGTCGAAACGCTTAAATCAGGTTGGAAGGAGCACATCCCAGAGACTGGACGTGCTCGGCTCTCAGGATAAGTGGTTTGTCCATTGCGAACAGTGTTCAGCTTTATAAATGTTTCATACTTCCCATCGTGGACTGTGCATGCCCTGTTTGGAGGTCCATTGCCCGTACCCACGTCAGGAAACTACAGGTGGCACAATCGAAACGTCACTGCATTGCGACTAACGCACTTTGATACGTAACTAATAAGCAAATTTCCTATAATTTTGGGGTTTTATTTTTTGCCGACCACAACCACGTCAGAGCACTTTACTGAGAGTTTCGACTCGAAGTTAGCTGATGGGGAACTCCTATTCCCGCATATTGTACGGCACTTGTCTGATGGACGGCGGCTGAGGCCATGAAAGAAAGCGATTCAAATAAGCTGGTTAGTCAAGGCTGTTTGTTACAAGGCGGCCAGATCGACAGAAGGAAGTGCGTCTAGCACTTTTCGGCTGTCCTTACTGAGACCGCCCCCCTCCCCACCCACCTGACCACCCCGCTCAAGGTTCAAACCCCAGATACCTATATTGCTAAAATTCTCCTCCCCTCCCCCAGGACATATTGCTATGTGCTACTTTTTCGAATAATGTTTCCACAAAACTGCTAGATTTCAAAAACGCGTAGAGCTTATATTATGTACCAGTAACATTTGCAAGATATTGTGTTGTTGGGAAAGAATATGAAAGTTTGATTTGAATTTATCCACACAAATCGGGGTTTCTATTTTTTTGTATTTTTTTTACATAAAACCGAGTTAAATTTTTCCAACAAATTTAAAGTGCGCCATTGCTCCGTCTTATGGTTTGTAATGAAGAGATATTGTTTTTCTCCGAATACGAAAGAACTGTACCCTCTGCATTACAGTTTTGTCCGCCTGAACATTCAAATCTCTGCATTTTCCCCACATAGGGTATTTAAGGCTTCCATACTTTTCTCGGAATAAGCAGTGATTATTTTCCGACACTGCATTAAACAATTGGTATTTGTATTACAGAGGCAGTGAATTTTCTGTGACGTAAAAATCGAATTGTTTACCAGTTAAAGCATATTTATTATTTATATACCACCAGGTTTCCTACTCAGTAATCGTTACGTTCTGCCCAAGGAGTGCGTTTATGTGTTTTGTACGGTTCTGAGAAGTATCAACGATCATTTCCCCCTAAATACATTTACTTCATTAAATATATGACATTTAAGGCGTTCTTTACGAAATAAAAAGGAACGCGTTTTGTGTAGACTACGTCCATTCGCCCGTCCATCCTTCCGTCCGTCCGTCCATCCGTCTGTCCTTCCTTCCGTCTTGTCTGTGACCTACTATCAGCAACGAAGCTGTGTGTCGGAAGTTCGGTACAGGAGTTCTTTGCAAAAAGAGAAATCGTAGAGCAAATGGAGAAGGTCATGAAGAGCTGTACATAGCTATTATAATATGCGCACGTTTTGTATCACGAGACGCTTTTGGGGAAACAAATTTTCTTTCTATCTTCACATACGTAGAAGGTTGCTGCAGCTGAATTTTGACCTTTTAAGGTCAAAGCAAATTGAACACTTTTAAAAACCATTGGATATAGATCTTCTCTCCACCGTGGAGAGATAAGACTTCATTATGTATTCATTTCATGTACTTTTGAAAGAAAGAAATATAAATGAATCGAGCCTCAGAAAGTAACTGGTTGTGACGTAAGAGTTGTGCTCTTTGTCAGTTTTCAGTCACGAAGAAAGATGAACCCTTGAGAGGTGAGTCAACACGCACCATCAGAAGTAAGGGTCGTAAAAAGTGTTAAACCACCCCGGCGTAGCAAAATCAATATATGGCCCCTTGAGAGGATTTCAGAGGTAAATTCTTATCGCTGTGCCGATAACATCTTTAGTGTTTTGTAGTTTGCAGTTTACTGAGTTAATTTGAAATGAAATTGGTTCAAGCTGTAACGCTTCCGACTTATGCTTACGAGATGACCGTTTACTATCTGGAAAGAGACGCAGATTTTCCTCACTAAAATCCTTTCATATCTTTTCTCAGACCCCAGGAAAACACCGGGATAATAAGCTACGTAAAATCAAGCCACGATCGTGTCTTTCCAAATTTTGCCTCTCGACTCTCCGCATTCTGAAATACTGAAACCACTGTTGAAATAAATTGGACCGGGATAACCAAGTCGGAATAGCGACTTGTTATGGGCTGGATGGTCCGGGGATCGAATCCGAGTGGGGACGAGATTTTCCGCTCCCTTCCAGACAGACGCTGGGGTCCATCCCGTCTCCTGTGCAGTGGGTACCGGGTCTCTTTCCCGGGTGTAAAGCGGCCGGGGCGTGGTGCTAATCACCCATCCTCGTCTAGCGCCGAGGTCGAAGAGTAGAACTATACCTCGACTCTTCGTGGCCTTCGTGGCCACTACGAGGGTGAACTTTATTTTTACTATCGGATTATATGTTTTTACATATATAATTAAACAACACAATTGTCCGCAAAGTTCATTGACACAAGATCACACAGGGAAGATCAGAAGCGATCAGCCATACTTCGGGGGAACGTTTCTTGGTTTAAAGGTAAATTTCACCCTAGAACAGGCCATGGAATCCCAGACGGGGAGCAGAGGTGTCGCTGTACTATTTGTTTAACCTCAGCGCTTGGTGATGGTGGGTGGTTAACGCCACGCCTCAGCCGCTTTACGCCCGAAAAGAGACTCAGTGGCCACAGTACAGGAGGTTGTGTGGGTCTCAGGGCCAGTCTGGACAGGTGCGGGAAATTTCGCGTTCACCGGCTTTCGATCCGCAGACCGTCCAGCTCGTAGCGAGTCGCTATACCAACTTTCTTGGGCTAAATTACATCTATATAATCAAACATGTTATATCCGAAGTTGCACGGTTGCGAGGATAATGACGAGATAGTTTTGAAGAATGAGAGCTGTTATACAATTGATTAGCAAATGCTTATTAACACGAGGATGAATGTGTAAGTTCTGCTATTACAGAACTGGTACTTAACATCTGATTACCGTTTGAGGGACACGTACATTAATTAAGCTGCAAAAAACTCATACTACTTTTATTAAAGTCTCTGTTAGGTTTCCAAATATTTTACGTACCGTGAACTGGCCTGCGTATGGCTTTCCTTGGCTGTCGGCTCAAGGACAGACCTATGCACTGTGCGGATAACACATCATGTTAAACGCGTACAGTGCGTGGAACCGGAAGAGGACCACATTTTTCGCTGCTTTTGAGGCTTTTAAATATTTAAATACTTTTTACAGTTGCACAAGCTTCATCTACAGAAGTAACAAACCGTGGTATGTAACTTTAGTGTCGTTTCGTGCAAGGACCTCTTTTGTTTAGCCGTTGTTGAGCATTGTTTGTGGGAAGGTAACGCGTGTTTTTTATGTTCTGTTGAATGTATTCCATTATGCACCCAATGTTCTGTTGTACATATTTTGCACAGAAGGTAACTTCTTGCCTGAGGTCTCATTTTCGCATTAGAAACTGTGCTGTTACTTTCAGCCGACAAACCGTACATAGCCTGTGTTGTTACAAGGTCTAACAGTATGTGAAACTTCTTTTAGGAATTAAAAAATGTGGTGCTTCTATTGATCCTATTACAGAAACAATCGTTGTGAAGTTTCTGGATTCGAATATTATTAACAGTTTCAAGCCCAGAGGGAGTGACACTGTATGTACTCGAAGCACGTTAAGAAGTTGTGCATTTTGACACACAGTGTATTAATGTGTTTGACACGATTCACACAATAAAACCCCATGTTTCCCCAAAGAAGCTTAACAACTTGATTTTTATGTTGGAAACGAACTGTTTTCTGTGAGGTTGGGGCTGAAATTCCATACACAATTTAGAGAGACGCCAGTCTTCAGAGAGTTTATTGCTTTTACGCACATTTTCATTACAAATACAAAGTGACATGTAGGAAATTTTATTATTATTATTATTATTATTATTATTATTATTATTAAACTTTTGTGGAATAGGTTAGTCTGTTGAAAGTCAACAGTTAACTTGTTAGAAGTATGAACTAATATGGGAGAAAATTTAGTCTTCTGGGTTATGACGCTTTGTTTGCATAAATAAGTACGACGTTTCAGGGAAACTTTCTGCCTCCTTCTTCAAACCTGAAGATGGAGACAAGTTCTTGCAGGGCGTTGGCACCTACCTCGCAAATCTCAGCAAACCGTGTTCCGATACTGTCCGCCATGTGTTATTGTCTTAGAACCTTAGATAATATTGGGATGATAAATTCTGTTTGAACGTTGAAATATATTTTGTTTAAGATGCTCTGCTTTTACGTTATTTTTCTACAAGTTAGGGTTTACTAAAGCAAAGAAAATATATTTGATTATTAACGCAGCTGTGTCTGAGTATGATCATGAAGCTTCGATAATGAGGCGGCCCTGGCCCGCTAGGGGCTGTTGCACATTAAAAAAGAATAACGCAGCCATGTCCGATGTATTTGATCGTGAACTACGGGACCATAACTCAGCGTTCACTAATTAAGTGTAGTATTATGTAGCAATTCTTTTGTGATCCTTAGAAATTGAATGACCGTGCCAGTATATATCTTGTTCTTAAACCGGAATGTAATAAATGTCTCCCCATGGGAGTACGATTTGAGCATCAACAAGGTTTACTTCCTGCTGACGAATTACACTTCGTCTTATTCAGTATCTGTTTACAAGTTTCGTCTGCGCTGCACAGACGGAACCAGCAAATTACTGAACTTATTCATTTCAAGAGTAGTTTCCTTCTTTCTGCTTGTTCTTGTTCGGATATTAAACTTCTTCCGTTCAGCAATAATGAACTGCTTCATGCCATTCAATTTGTTTGTTCGTGTAGACTGCTTCTTCCCGAAGCGTCATTAACTCTCATGGTTTTGTGTGATTTATTTATACCATTGCAAACCGTGCTTAGTACTAAACTCTAATTAATAAGCGAAATAATTACACGGAGTTTACGTAAATGTGGTCATTACAGTGAACCGCGGCGACGAACCCATTTCAATTATCATCACATCGAGTGTTAAATTATAGCAAAATGTGCATTATGAATGTAATGAATGTAATGGAAATTCAACAACAGTTTTATTACCAAACTATCCAGTTTTAATGATCAACGTGTCCGACGTTGTGGTCAGTATTTTGGATTCTCTTACGCAAGATGCCGGTTTGAAATCTCACGTTGGGTGCCGGCCATTCTGGTGCAGGCTTTTTTCGTGTTCCTCATCCTCTTGTGCTCTACACGTTCAAAATAATTCACGGATAACTGTTTCGACAATACGTCGAGTTCATCTGCCATATAATCTGGTGATTTATTGCTATAGATCTTTATGTGTGAAGGTAATAAAAGTCCTCAAATAAATAAGGAAGAAAAGAGAGCGAGTCAGCAACAGAGAACGTAAAACCTGAACACGTACGTTAAACGTAAATAGCAGAAAACGTACTATCTTCTTCCTTTCTTGAAGTATGACGTTTAGCCTGCTTTGGCTCACAACTAAGTCTGAGGCGAATCCTTTTTGTTGTGTTTGACTGCTCCTAGAATGGAGGGTGACTTTGCTGTGCACCTACCATTAGAACACAGGACAAACAAACTCACACTGGCATTCATGTCCAGCGTGGGAATAATGGTGTGCTCCAGAAGAAAATAAATATTGATTTAAATTTATTGGTGGTGGTGGTGGTGGCGGCGGCTGCGGCGGCGGTGGTGGTGGCGGTTGCGGCGGCGGCGGTGGACCAGTCTACTGGTCTTTAATATCTAACTGAACGATTATTTGTAATGAATTAATGTAAAGGAATGTGGATATAAACAGTCGTAGTCCAGTTTCAAATCCCGAAATTTGCCTGGGTTGCTGAGGAACACAGTTAAGTCCCATAGAAAGCATGTTGACGTGTGCGAACCAATATATGAAAGTAGGAGCTCTTGGAAAATGATGATGTGGCACCGCTTGACAGTGACTTTTGCACGTCTAGGTGTTACCGTAAGTATTTCGTTGTGAAATGTATTAATCACTTCTTGCGTTACTTTACGAGCACAATGCATGTGTGTTATGATCAACATACTATTTTGAGATTTTAAAACTAAAATTTGTTACGCGTCTCATACTTCCTGTAAGATACTGTTTCCACAGAACCGGTAGCTCATGCAATTTGGGATTCAACTTCCGACAAGGGAGGTGATATTTCTTTTCAGTGCCGCATCCATACAGACTATAATATTAATCGAGCCTTATGAACAACAAGTAGCAGTCACTATTTCTACGCATATGAAACGGCGAGGGCGTAAAGTTAACCGTAATGTCCTGAAACTATCTCTACAAGACAGCCAAACCTTGTAGTACCAGTTCGTTAACTTTTTGTCTCTTCCATGAAGTGACAAGTTGAGGATTCCTTGAAAATACCTGATAACCCACAATATAAGAGGTTTCTTGGCAAGAAAATATTTACCATGGTTGTTCATCTCAATGTTTGCGGTAACAGCCCCCCCCCCCTCACATGCACTCACCACTTGCACTAATTTATGTGTCGTCATAAGCAAACATACTTCGTAGCAGCCATCACCTCTCTCCCTATCTGAAGGAAACGCAAACATTAATTTAGTGAAGGGTTTGAGATTAAGCGTATAATGAGGACTGCTTAACGTGCTTAGTTCACTCTTACTAGTTACAAACTCCACATGTACTTCGACAGCTTTTTTAGCATTGAATGTAGTGTAGACAGGAACTTGCGTTGGATAAGTGGGAAGCCACAAGTTTTATATCACAGGGGACGCATAAATAAAGAAAATAACACCCAGCCTGGCAGCCGGAAATTGGCCCTTCGTTATTGCAATTCGTCCAGGTTTTATTAACAAAACTCTTCGTTTGAATACTCTTATAGAGGAGGTACTGAATTACAAAATAATATGGAAAGAGAGGCGATATTTTCATGACGTTGCAAGTTTTGCCATCACTTGTAAATCGAATTGCAGTATATAAATACAGATAACTACGGGTTTTTGGAATTTTAACAGCTTGGGAGCGGAGTGTAGAATACGAGTACAGTGTCAGAATTTATGAACCTAGCCTTGCTTTTATGTCTTTTGATATATCTGTAAAATTATTTCACTCTACCCGCAACACCATTTAGTAAGCAAATATTATTCTTATTGTTATCTATCATTATTCTTCGAGCCTCTTTCAGTTCGTTGGTATTAATTTTAATTATGCCTTTGCTCCAATCCCTTATGTGATGTGTTTAATCACCAAGCATTATTACATTTTATATTTTGATGGTTACCTCTACAGTAGGTTTGCTGGATTCTGCGGTTAGCTTGCAGAACCGAGAAATGCACTCTCTGTAAGTTCCTTCCGAAGTTCTGGATGGTGAACTTTGAAGAACAAGAAGCAAAAGAGAAACTTGAGGTTTGGGGCAATATGAAGTAATTCTGGAAGTTTTTTACGGACCGTAATAAACCTGGGTGTGGGCACCCCTGACAGAATGGAGCCGTGTGGGCCTACACTCAAAATCTTTTGCCTTATTCTTTGTAGCGTAACAGGATCAACTGTTGAAGTGGCGTTCTAGATACGAGTCGTGGTCGTCGATCCTAGCGACTCTTATGTTGTATGCCTTGTCTTTGATGTATGCAGAAGTCGAGGGAGCACAGACGCCAAGGGAACGGTCTCTGTCGTCTTATTCAGTGCCCAGGAATTTCTTCATTCAGGCACTCGCGAGCAACCAAGCCCAGTGAGGGCAGTTCCATCCTGCTGCAGAATGACATGCGACATTCTTTCAGTTTTGAAAAAAAAGTTGCCACGCACAAGATATGCCCTATGCTTAGTATGCTGGACTCTTTCAAACCCGTTTGTCTTGTTATTATCATGGAAGGCGGTCAAATAAATCACAGAATCTCGTCAAATAAACGAGAAAGTAATTTGTTTTAATTTTAAATTAGATTTTTGTGTAGTAATTGTTGGTAGTCGCTCAGCTACAGGTTTTATATAAAAGGTTTTACTCTGCAGATTTCTCTGTAAAGACAAATTTGTTGTTGTATTCCAATCAAGGTGGAATGATTGTGTGGCGAGAAACGGAACTTTTCATTGAGCAGAATTGGTTGCTGTGCGACTGAACCATCCTGTTTATTAGCCGGAGTGTACAGCGATTTTACAGTGGCCGCAAGCCCTTGTCAGAATGCAGTTTTTAAATTTTACGGTTGATGGCTTAGTAATATTTTGCCTTTAACTGCTAACAGTTTGCAGCCGACGTTTCTTTCAGCGATTTCAAATAGAAATAAAACTAATGTGGAAGAACACTGCTACTAAGTGACTTTTACAGTTTCATGACGGAAGGCGGTGTGCGTGTAGCGGTATTACAAATTGTAGCTAGGTACAAACAAATGTTATGCGTAAATCAGTGTTACATCTACGCCATTGATTGACGTTGCAAACAACGGAACTGACTTTCGATATAAATGGATGTAAATATTAATTTGGTGTGAAAAAATGCTAGATATTCGTTTATTTGTACATTATTTAACGGTTTTGTCAGTGATGTAAATTATGCAGCGCCCAAATGGGAGTGTCTTACCACTGTTCTTATTACAGCCATCCAGTGCTTTCTGCTGTTCGTACTTTGTGGTGATGCAATTTCGCGGCGTTGCCCCTAAAATAAAAATACGTCGATGGATAGGAGCATCAAAATTGTTCGAAAACGCGAAAAGGTCTTCCACCCATACCGCCTAATGTTCAAGGACTTGAAAGAGAAAATTGTCAGTTTCCTATCACAATGTTTCTGCAAATAAAAGAAAGATAACGGAAAAATAGTAAACATTTTGTGGAGGGGTCAGTTAATTATACGCGGATTTTTGCTTTTCGCTGGGGATTTTGGAATCAAAGTCCCGTGAAAAGCCCAGGGATGAGTATATTCCTCAAATCCCTCAATTTTGCCATTCTTTATTGCCTCCATATTTCAACCATCTAAAACGATCACTGGGCGACGGTCTTAAACTTTAAGATTATAGTCTTCTGGGGTATGACGCGGCGCTGATTGACAATTAATTACTGACATTTCGAAGGAGCTTGCTGCCGCCGTCCTCACTGTAGCCAAAGTCGTCTGGGACTGCCACGAAAATTTAGACATCGAGGCGTTCATAAACGTCGATAACTAGTAGCAAAGAACGAGGCGTCACATCCCAGAGGACTATGTTTTTCATTAACGACGCTGTGAAGTCCTCATATCTTAAACTTAGTTAAAGAAAATATACGTGAGTACAGCAGAGAAGGCAGTTCATGTAAAACTTCATCGAGTAAAGAGCAAGACATCTCGTTGCCGTGGTTGCAAGACAGCACTGACAATGACACATTCGCTACTCATTTCTTGAGACTAAGTTGTCGACTTTTGACGTTACCAGTCAGAAAGTTGTATTTACTTTCGAATTAATGAAATCTCTTCTCAAAACTTGCGCGTTCCTTTTAATCGCAAACTCTTAATTGGCAGTCATTCTTCCCCTCCCTTTCAGGTGACAGTAGAGATACCTGCTTAAGAAAGCACTAGAAAAACCTATTTGGGGGCGGGCTTCCTTTCTACGCCTGTCTATTCCCTGATACGGATATCAACATTAATTGGACGATTCCTTTGAAACTTAATTGAACGCCGTATGATTGGGGACCAGTTCTGCTTGGGAACTATTCTAGTTATTAAATTTATTAGCATGGTGTAATAAGCGCGTGTACCATAATGTAGAAAATTAGGAAGCACTTGCCAAGTCTAAATCTAAAGCCTAAAAAAACCTTGCGAAAACTAGACGCGGATGGGAGGATAATATTAAAATTTATTTAGAAAAATGGTGTGTGGAGTTGTAGACTAAATTAAGCTGCCTTATATTAAAATAGTTTTTTGCGTGACGGAACTTACTATATTACCGCAGCACTTAATTAATTTCCCATGAATTTATTAAATGACCAGCCAGAAGGACCAGGTCTGAACCTGGCTTACGGACGGGATACGCTTGTATTGAAGCGTGAAAATAATAATTCAGTTCACTTAGTTTCCTGCAGTTAAATTCTTTATTTGTCTGCGGATTCGACAGAACCCGTACAAGGAGACTACAAACAAAATCTAGAAAGAGCAATACACAAGAAAAAATTTAAGCAAAGCATTACACAGTGTTGTCACCACCACCACCACCACCACCACCACCACCACGGCCACGGCCAAGACCACCACCACCACCACCACCACCACCACCACCACCACCACCACCACCACCACCACCACCACCACCACCACCAATAATAATAATAATAATTCATTTCTTAGTCCTTCCCTCTTCTACTGACTTGTTCACAGTAGGTGTAGAAGGTTTTTATTTTCACTTGATCGCACTCAGACACACACCACAGTTGGTAGGGCTCCTCTGGACGAGGGATCGGCCCGTCGCAGTGACCTCTACCCGACAACACAAACACTGGACAAGATACAAACATCATGCCCCCGGTGGGTTTCAAACCCACGATCCCAGCAAGCGCTGTGCCGCAGACCTACGCCTTAGACCGCACGGCCACTGGGATCGGCACTAACGACGACGACGACGACAACAACAACAACAACAACAACAACAACACTAATACTGCAGCTTGTGAACAACTAGCACCTACCCAGTACGTAAAAAGACATGATGGGAGTAGCAAAATTATACTGGCAGAAGCAGCTGAACTAATTGAAGGCAAATGTCCATACTATAAGTACAAACCAGCAAACGTGCTGGAGAACGACAACTTCAAACTGTACTGGAATCGCAGCATTATTACGGACAAAACAATACCTTCCAACCGACCTGACATAACTTTCACGAACAAGAAAACAAAAAATACCTTTCTAATAGACATAGCTGTACCAAGTACACACAATCTCGCCAAAACAATAACCGAAAAACAAAACAAATACCAAGAACTGGCGAACGAAATACGTGATAGTGGAAGCAGGACGCAGTACAAGTGGTCCCCATAGTAATTTCAGCCACGGGAATAATTCCAAAGTCACTGTCACAAAGTCTAGAGAGATTTAACCTGCACCCAAACACATATATACAAATACAAAAAGTGGTAATTCTTGGCACATTTTCAATTGTAAAAAATTTCCTAAATTACACATAAGACCACCGAGCCTAATCCTGTTGATGATACATCCCAGGGTAGGTGAATATTTCCCAGCTAAAGGTGAGAAGTGAGAAATTCGGATGATGATGATGATGATGATGATGATGATGATGATGATGATGATGATGGTGATGGTGATGATAATAATAATAGAGAAGTGTGGGATTCGGTCAGTGTCAGAAATCATAACGTCCTCCATAACAGCGTGGCGATCGGACAAAGTTCTTCAAATTTTCCGTTTTCTTTGTTTTCCATATAAAAAAGCTTACACCCATGTGACATTTGAGCTGCTCGCGGCAGTAAGTGTAAAGTTGTGGTCCATTGGTGTGTGGCATCCTGTTTGCTGGATAGGTATCAACATTTTGTAAGTCTTCAGATAAGACTGTTGCATCCTGAAGACGGATGAAGACATTTCCTCCGAAACGTTGATATACATCCAGGCAGCTACACGATGTTAGTCCCAGAAGACCGTCATTTGATTTCTGACCATAATTTCTCGTCAGCTGACTTCATCTTTATCCCTGTTTAAGGATTCCAAATATACAGCATAGGAAGCAATATCACGTGCACTAAAATTGCATCATGTGCTGGAAAAGTACTTCAGTCATGTTTTCCGCCGTCCGTGGGTAGTAGTGACGTCATCGTGAATAGAAAAATGTTGCTTGAATGAAATCAAGCGCCTGCACGTGCCAACCGTTTGTTCCGTTTCGTGGGCGTCATGGACCATATTTATGAATTTGTTTGTTCGTTTTTTAACTAGAATTGAAGAAAATGTTAATATGCCGAAAATAAGATTGACTCATTAGACGTATTTGTAGCTATTTTGTGGTCAGTATTGCTGTGTGTGTTACGTCTCTTTGACCCACGAAATGTTGTTGCTTGGCAGTTTGCGCATGCGATTTCCCGTACCAAGTAACTCTCCTTCACCGCCCTCCCCCGCCCCCAGGCGCCGATATTTCTTCTCCGTTTTTGGTCCTGGTATACATAAGATTGTCGTTCGAAATTTAACAAGGTAGGTAATGTACTATAACGTAACAGTGTGACGCGATCGCATAACCATTGTTGCAACTGAAACGCAACAGTGCGTTTTATGTGCATTATTGAGCTACGTGTCACTGTTCATGAAAACGTGAAGAACAGATTGAATTCAGGGAATGCCTGCTGCTATTCGAAACAGAATATTTTGTCTTTGCGTTTGCTGTCCAGAAATATAAGTATTCAAATATACAGAACTGTAATTGTTCCTGTTGGTTTATATCGGCCTGAAATTTCGTGTGTCACATAAAAGGAAGAGCACAGACTGGGGGGTGTTCGAGAATAGGGTACTAAGGGAGATGTTGGGGCTGGAGAAAACTGCATAATGAGGAGCTTCGTGATTTTCTCAAATATTATTAGGGTGATCAAATCAAGGAGGGGTGGGACACGTAGTACGTACAGGGGTGGGGAGGAGAGGTGCATACAGGACTTGGATAGGGAAACCTAAGGGAAGGGTACCTAGGGTGGGATTGCGTGAACTGGATTTACCTAGCTGAGAATACGGACAAGTGTTAGGCTGTTTTGTGCACGGTGATGAGCCTTCCAGTTCCATGAAATGCGGAGAATTTTTTCACTAGCTGATTAACTAATGGCTTTTCAAGATGGACTCTTCTTCATGGAGTTAGCTCGTACCGCGTAGTGAACACTGTCTCGGTTATAAAAACCACTCAGCTAATTGTGTTCACTAAAATATGCACTTTGTGTTCTGAGATTCATACAAAACATAAATTAACCGTGTGAGTAGGACGTCGCAGTTTGTAATTTGACACCGGACGGTTCATGATATAAACAGTGGCCTTTAAAGGGTTAATACTGTACACACACAATAAAGTTGCAGTGAAGTCACACTGCCCAGTTGGCCAATGTAACTATCTCACGAGGACAAATACCTCCATTCACATTGTCCCGCGCGAGGCAGGCTCCACAACCTCAGAAATGGATAGTATATACGCTGAACCCCTTTAAAGACTCATAATATTAAGCACATTTAAATATCGAGTTCGTACCGCGCAGGAAACGCAATACGTCCCTGTTACAAAAATCAGTCAGTTAATGCTTTGTGGAGAAATAATCGTCGTTTGTTCTGACAACCACATGAAATACGCAAACACACTCTATGGGCAGAATGTGGAACTTTTTGATGTTAAACCTGGCGGTACATAAAATAATCACTAATATTTAAAGGACCAAGGAGACAAATATACATTTATTTCATTTGGGGTTTAACTATGCTGACAATAGATCACATTACGTGGTGTCAAACAATAGGGCGTTCACTGAATAATGTTATGGGAGGGATGGGGAAACAAGTAATCACCCAATTTTGAGGTAACCCTGCATTTACATGGGGAGGGGCTACGGAAACTCACAAAATACCTCAGGATAGTGTGTGTCCGAAATGTAAACCCGAATACGCGTGACGATTGCTCACCACTGAACTGCGATATGCGACGGCAGGTCACAGGTCAGCGTCACTGACCCCTCACCTGCATCTAATACTCAGGTGGTGCTTAGGAACAAGGGAAAATTTACCCTTCGCCTTTAAGGGTAACCTGATATTCCTACATTACTATTATAAGAATCCATCTTGGTGATGGGATATTATTTTTATGCTTGGTGAAAAGTCGGTCTGTTTTAGAAGTTATCTTCTATAGGAGCCCATCTCGACAAAAATTCTGAAGCTCAGACAATTCCCCTTGTAATATGTGTCCTGTGCTAGATTGCTCACCGTACTAGAAATTAAATGTAGGGGGTGGAATTTTTATTAGTTTTAGATATTAAGTGGATTTGGTTGTTTGGCTTCCCATCCAATTTCCGGGTGACTAAATTCCCGTACCCATTGGGCAGGATGCTAGGTTGGCCCCAGGGCCGATATGGCATTAGAGGTGACGAAAAAATCTGTGCCTCCCCCAGAAGTCAAACTTCGAGTCTCAGCGTCTGCCAATGTTAGCTTCGTCATACACCGACTAATCTACCCGGCTCAGAAATTAAAAAAGAGAAACCGCTGTACATTGCTGTAAACTGATCAAATATACGTGATTAATGTATTTTAAGCCGAACAAGGTTTCTCAAACTGTAACACTCGGTAACCCATGTTATGTGGCTGACTGGTTAGAATTTCTGCAGTAATATCGACCATCGTGACTGAGGTTTATCATTATATTTCTCAGTCCCTGTAGGCAAGGTCCGGGATGCTACTTAAAATTAGACTGAAACCACTTCCATGTACACCATTTGCAACTCATTACAGACTAATCTTGTTAGAATTCAACGCTGTGTAGTCTAAACAACAGACTGCGTTGTTAAATAAATGGAAAATAAATGAAAGTAAACATGCTTTACTCGTATATCTGAACATTAAAATAATTATTAATAACAACTTTGGACAATTGTCCTAAAGTATGATTAGTGTTCTCGAGGTGTTAAGTCATCCACTATAACGGATACAATGGTAAACTGCGCTTAATCGTCAGTAAAAATGTGCTTTGCTGACGTAGTAAATAATGCAGGCACACCTGCAACAATATGCACATAACTAAAAGATTACAGGGCAATTGTTTGTACTGTGCGTGCAAATAATACAGACGCACCTACAACAAAATGCCCATAACTAAAAGTTTACAGGGCGGTTGTTCGTTCTGTGCATGTAAATAACAGACACACCTACAAAATATGCCCAGATCTAAAAGTCTGCACGGAAGCTATTTGTGCTGTGCATATAAATTCAGTAAGCTAAAGACGCAAGTGATACGTAACAGAAATCAGTATATCGGTAGGCCTGCATGTGACCCAATTGCACTGTACTGAAAGAAAACTTGGCTTCGAAATACTGTAATAAACATGTGACTTCTTTTGAGGGGATAAGTGGGAATCATTGCCATATTATTCAAACGTGTAATGCGTTTTGTTGAGGACCGTCGTGTAAGTCCCTGTTTTCACGTGCACCATAGTGCACGTGAAATTTGATGTTTCACAACACTGACTGTGAAGTACTGTCTTGCGGGACGTGACGCCGTGCACCTCGGTTTATCTGCACTGAAAATTTATGTTCTCATAGCGGTGACTTTGAAGCTGACTGTCTGGGATGACACGCCGTGTAACTAGGATTTGAAGTTCTCACGGCTGTGAATATGACGCCTTCTGTGTATAGAGTTCCACACCATGTAGTCTGGTAGGAAGTTTTTATAGACGTGAAAACGTGCTTTTTTCTTCCTGAGTGAGAGTGACTTGCGACACCATGGTACGGCATTTCACAATCTACTTTATGAATGAAATGTTAGAAATGAACACGCAGAGCGAACCAGAAGTCTGTCAACCACCGTAATTGTCTTATATTAAAGGGAGTGCCAATACAGACTTACGCCACTAAGTTTGTGAAACCGTGTAACAACATTGTGATTTGTGCACTGAACATGGACGATCTCACTTCAAAGAGTGAGTAGTGAAATAATTCCAAACGTATATTAATTCACATTTTAGTAAGCAGTTAACTCGCTTTTAGTCCACTCCATATATTACTGTATTCATGCCTTTAAATCACTGAGGGTGATAATTTCCCCAACTGTGAAATAACTACCACATACTTGGACAAAATGTAGGTCTGGATTTTCTATGTTACCTTGTCCCAAATGTTTGTTCATTCTCTAAATTAAAAAAAGACCAACATTATCGGGAAGCCGTCTGACGCTGCTTTTTCCCTTTAAAGTAAACAAGTCTGGAAACCTGTATTGGAAGATTTAATTAAACTCGTACAGACATGCGGATAGTTTGCTTTGACGTTAAAATGTTAAAATGCTGACTACTGTAAAGTTACAAGCGAACGCCAGCCCCGCGCTATGCACTTTTTGCGTTCCTCCTTTCTCGCCCTTCATTATGGTAACTGTCTCACCACCAGCACAAAGTTTTGTTATTGACGCAGTTTCCAAATGTTATTTTATTTACGTGCATCTTTGTTCTTTTTACTAGTTACTTAGTCCATGGGAGATCTGTAGTTCGAATCCAGGCTGAGGACCAAAGATGTTGATTGAAATGTTGCTTCCACCATATAAACGGAATATCAGGTGTTTGGAAACATTGGTACCCTCTTACCGGAATACGCGATATCGTAACCATACGATCTGAAATCCAGATTTTATTGTCTTATCACCTTAGCACTCTTGTTTTGATTTTCAGCTTTTTGAAAATACAGGATGGCAAGCCTGTAAGGAGAACTTACCAGAACTTATTTGTAATAAATATATAAAAAATATATCTCTTATCCCACTGTTGGACATCCTGCCTTCCTCCTTCCTGAAAGCTGATATATAGAGTGACTTAACTCCTGGGTCATGTCTGTGACCCAGTGTTTCAAAATATAAGAAAATTCACTCTTAGGTTTCGGAAACTGTATCTGATCCCAGCCTCAATTGAAAGCATAAGGAGGCACACATTCATCTGAGCCCGTTAGTTGGAGCTGTTGGCAATCTCTGGATAACCTGTGGCAGTTCATCTAGCAAGATGTATACCCCTAGGATCAGATATTCCATCCCTCCTGCAAGTTCTACCCACCTTGTTATATGTTGTTATTAGGCTACCGTGGTAGTGTTGGCTGCTATCAGGCTTGTCTGATATTTCAGTCTCAAACTTGTGCTAAAGAACTGTGTACTTGCTTTACCGTAGCACGGTAAGGGAACTCATTCATTTTCATCATGTGTGGCGGGAATTGGTCCTCCACCTCCACTAAGAACGCCCTGCGTGCGCCGAGGAATATACGTCGTTGATCACGGAAACCAGTCTTTTCTGTTAAAGTTAAAACTTTGAAATTTGTGCATAAATCCTTGTTTTCCTCTTATATGAGTTCTTTAAATGATGAAGTGCAGAGCGTATTTCCACCATTTTGTCATATGGGAAGATTCGATTAAGTGCAACGTGAATTGTAATAAGAATATTAACATTTCTGTGAAATTCTGTTTGACTGAGCGGCCTGTTACCTTAGTAATGTGAGTGAAATCTTGTTTGGAGATGCGCAGTACAAGTCCCGGCCCGACAGTGGCTTTCTTTTGCCTTGGCCCCTGCATTAAAATTGCGTAATGGTTACTTGTGCTGAGTAATTTTAATAGTTGATACATCATAAAGTAACAGAAATAGGATACGTGGGTTTTGGAGGATTCGTCCAGATCATATGCACCTTTTGCTTTATTTGTTTTTCTTTTTATAAATTTTGTATACTTCCGGTTTAGTAAGACGGTTTTTACGTCTGCCTATAATCTTTGTTTTATCTGTTATCTACACATTCTGCTTTTTCTCCAACCACTAACCACTACTATTCCAACTTACATTACTACTACTGCTAGTACTACTACTACTGCTGCTGCTACTGCTACTGCTGCTGCTGTTACTACTATTATTACTACTGCTGTTACTACTACTGCTAGTTCTTATTTTTCTCCTTGTTCTTTAATTTGCTTTTCCTATCTCTTAGAGAAATTCTGTAACTACGTAGTTTTGCGTGTGACAGGAGTCCTTTCGTGGATGATGAGATCGTAGAAAGGCTTGTAGCGTCACGTGACAAAGATGTAAGCAGGCAAACACCCACACCTGAAAGGGATTCGAAATTTTTGTCCTAGTGTTGTAAGTGCTAGCCTGCTGTAGCCTCACCGTTACTGGGTCCTGTGGATCCATTTTGTGTTGGATGAAAATTACTGTGTATATGTCCTTCCGTAACCCACACACATTACTGAGAAAATCTCTACTTCTGCCTTGCCTCCGCAGATTTAGTTGTGCTTATTTTATTACAGCCGGAAGCACGCCAATCCCACCCAAGGAGACCTGTCTCTGTGCCGATAACCCAGCACTGATAAACGCAGCAGGTTATGAGACTAATTTAAGCCTACAACCTCCTTTTTACTTAAATAGAAACTGCAAAATGTTGCTTTAAGTAGGTCTGTTCTTGAGGATAAATATACTTGCACAGCTCTGTATTTTGCGCTTTGTTTTGTGAGTGACGCAGTGGGATGTCCTTCAGTCTGCCCACATTCGTATTTTATCACTTAAACCATCTATTAGATGTGTTTAACGTTTAGTAGGAAGTATATAGGTTGAAATCTGTGGGATGAATTTAATTTTCACCATATCTTCAGAATTTAAACTTTGCTGCACTATATAAAATATCTGGAAACTGATCATTCCACAAGAAATGACATGGGATAAGAAGTCGCTGTGATCCACACCTTTTACTTGTAATGTTTTACGTAAATAGTAGCTATTCATATAAATAGCTGTACTCCTCCGGCGTTTTATAAGTCTCAATTCCTGTAATTCACATTTTTGAGTCAGATTCTGAAATTTCTTTTGTGTGTGCAACCTGTCGCTGTTTTGGATTTTTGAATAACGCTTGCTTACAAGGAGACACTACGGTTGTGACAATGAGACACAGCAACATATCTTTAGATATCAGTCGGCTGATATATATTGTAAGGTCAGTGCTGCGACTGGCAGTTTACCGTTAACGATTGCACAAATAAGCAATAGATTTCTAACAACAAAAGGCAGAATTCCGAATTAGTGGAACTGCGCAGCTGGAATACAGGCAGTTTGCCTCCACCATGAAACGCCAGTTACCTTATACACATATGTACTTTCCATATTATTTGCTGACCTATATTATATATAAGAAAATAATTAGTCATATTGGTAAAAATAACGAAGTGTGGAGTATTAAAATGAATGGTTAGGCTACCTGGTTTGCAAGGAATAGAAGCCTCAAGGAAGTCTTAGACTTTACTTATAAACTGAGACATTTTGGACGCTCTGAAACGAAATGAAGTTAAACTAGAAGTGAAAAAGGCACTGACTGGTGTCTAACTTACTTTTTAGTTCACGTACAATTTCCACGTTAACTATGTATCATAAACAATACCAATTTGTGTGACGGGGTCATTCAGTACAGGTGTTTCAATTGTGGAAGATAATATGAAGGTTTGCGAAGTGAAATCGATGCAGAAATTGTTCTGGACGCAGTTAGAGATCGTTAAAAATTGACGGTGAGGTGGGTACTATTGACACATCTGCTGACGAGTCCTTCTAGTTTCAGTGTCCGTGCATCAACGAGGAAATTTCACTCAGGAATATCCTCACTGGTAGCAGTGTCAACGAAATAAGAAATGTAGATGTCCTCACCTACAGGATAAGATGTAAATGGGAAAGCCGGGTGAATAAAGTAGTATTGAGGTTGGGGGAGGGGAAGAACTGGATTATACGTAGGATCGATAGGTAATAAATAACTCGGACGAGAATAGAATCTTTGTAAACTTAATAAATAGTATGGTTAATCTGCAGTTATTAGTAATATAGTGGATGTGTACTGGCAAAACTTGGTGTTATCAGGCACGTCTAAAGGAAGGTATGTGCAACTCAACTAAATAAATTCTATTCTAATTAACATTTGATTCAGTGTCCGTGCGATTTCGTATGAGTAGCCCTCATAATATTATCACAGTACTTGTTTTTTTTTTGTAGTATAAGAATTTTTGAAACTAATAAAGTACAAGTAGGAGGAACATTCAGACTACGTAAGGAAGGGTTTATGGTTCGTACGCTTAATCACACAATTCTGTGAGAATCAAATGAAGTTATGTAACATGAATGGATTGTGGAACACCAGCTGGACAGATGAGAGATACGTACAAAATTTTAGTGTAGCAAACTGAAGGGCGTAATTGATGCAGTACAAGAATACTGTTAAATTTTAATGTAGAAGTTAAGGTTTTCCCTGTGCTTAATTAATTAAGTTGCAAGCTGTGAGCGTATGGGGGAGCAGACGTATAGCTTCATGTATTATGAACTCGGCACTAGATGGAGATGGGTCGTCGGTTGCACGCATCGGCCGCTTGACTCCCAGGGAAAGAGCCGTCATTACCCATTGACTAGGAGACTGGGTGAGACGGCCTAGTAACCGGTCTGCGTGTCGTGGAGAAAACATAATTCTCTGCCTCTGAAGGAAATTGAACCCCGACATTCAGCCCGTGTCTTAATCACTATACTGCCTGGGCTACCTCGGCTCCAAATATTAAAATTGCTGTTTATGAAAATCCAACGAAGTAAACTTAACTGGGGTTAAGTGCAAGTTATTTTTCCTGTTGGGCATTTATAAACTTAATATTTCGCGTAGTATGTGTACTTTGTCACTGTTTATTTATATCAAAGTAGGTACACCTAATTAAGATTTATTAAACGTATTTGGTTGGACTAATAAACAGTGATAAAGTACATGGGCAATTCAAAATATGGAGATTAAAATTCCTCTTAGTGAAATGAATGTGAGGGTGTAAACTGATTCAAATGACAAAAAATATTTTTCGGTATCGCACTGTTGTGAACACGGCGATGAGCCTGTGTGATCAGCAAAGTGCACCGCTTTCATAGACTGCTGAGGAACGGAAATCTGCTCCTTGTGGGTATTTACAGTGCTAATGACAGTGCGAAATGTTTTAGAGAATTTTATCTTAAGTGCGGAAGGGTGTATTCGGTATTGTGTGATTTAACACTTGTTCTCACAACACAACACTTTAGCTTAAATAACGTTATTCAGTTGTTGTAACAAAGCCTCTATTGAATGGGATTTGGAGTTTTTACGGCTGTAAATGTGAAGATTACTGTCACTCTGAATGAATGTCCTGTAGTCTGGTAGACAGATGCCAACGTTTCAGGAAACACAGCAGTCTTGTGTGTGTGTGTGTGTGTGTGTGTGTGGAGGAAGCCGTTTTTCCCGAAACATTGATTACTATAAACCGAACTACAAGGTGTTACACTTGACAAAACGTAACATTTAATCATATTTCTTGCTTAATAGGATATGCACATCAGGTTTGTTTAAATTGTTCATTTTGGCTTTTCTAAAATACACTCTGCAAGCTGTAATGGCGAACGTGGCACAAAAAGGGTTACGTTCTTCGTCAGGTTTTATTACTTTGTACCTTTAACGTTATCTGTATCGCTAAAAATCCTAACTTGTAGCAAATTATAAGGGTTATGCGGTTTCTGTGCCCGCCACATTTGTGTCAGGTAATTGTCGGAGACAGATTTGGAAAATACTCGTGTTATTCTTCACCGTGTTTCAGTTGGAGCCGCACTGCAGTGGCATGGAGCGGCAGTCAGACAAACTGCCACTGCCTATCTCTGTCTGTGATTCAGTGTCTGATTGAAGACCAAGCGAGGATATTGTATTAAACACAATTTGGTTATCTCTTGTTTCTTTTATATACCTGTATATATGTTACATATAGACTAATATACTATAGCCTCCATTTCCAAATTACTAGTGTTAGATATTCATAACGTACACCAAGGCCACGTTTCCAGGCGACACAAGCCCTTTTTCTTAACTCCCTCAATTCGACAGCACACTGAAATTTTTTTTGACAATGATGTCACATGCGAGATATCACTAATATGTTTAAGGACCATTTCCATTGTCCCAGAACACACGGACACTACGTTTCTAAACTATCTGTTTGCGTCCTCAAGTGTACTGTGTCTCAAGTTTTTAGTACATCTGAGGACGAAAACAGTTTTTTAAGCGTAGTATCTGTGTGATCTGGGACAATGGAAATGGTCCTTAAACACATTAGTGATGTCCCTCTGTTTTAATATGAAGTTCTTTCCTCTCCAGAAGTTTGCATAAACAATGATTCTGTTACTGATGGAAGGAAATTAAGGCGTGCAAATATGGGATCGAAGTTGCAGAAATGACAGTCATGCCCAATTTAATAAAAATCCATCAAATGGTTCAGAAGCCATTAAGAAAAAACAGATATGCTGACGTAACATACACACCGATAAAAATAAGGTAATATTATTTCCCTGAAGAACATTATATTGTCTCTCGTTTAATTAAGCACTGTGTCACCTTTTCCGTGGAAAGAGCTTCCGATACGCATTCGATAGCTCGGAATCAATCTGGACAAAATCGCCAAGACAAACATTTGTTGCTTCTGTTAGGAATTGAAGATTAATCGTGTGACACGTATCCACTGACGATACTGGCTTGTTATCACACCATCTGCCTTAAGCTTGGCTTTTTTAAACATAACGAACGTAAGCTAATAAATTTAATCCAGAAGTTATAATTCGAACAACTTTCGTGATGAGATTTGAATGACAAACCTAACCTTTTTTTGTTTATTTTAAGGTAACTAACAGACTCAGTTTCACGATGTTTCATGCGGATAGCTTAAAATAAGAAGGGACTACTAGACGGCTCTTTAATCAATGACATTCCCTCAAAGATCCTGCTTCTAGAAGGACCGATTTGAAAGAAATATAGATTTTAGCATCGTAAATGTTTAACCCTTTAAAGACGAAGCGTATCTGTTTTATATAAGGACTCAGTGCGTACCGCGCTGTAAACACTCTCCACTTCGGTTATAAAAACCAATCTCTTAGTGTTTTATAAGGCAAAAGTTGCTGTTTGTTCTGAGATACGTACAAAACACATAAACGCAATGTGGGCACCACGTAGAATTTCTTAGTGTTAAACCTGTTGGTACGTAAAGTTACCGCAAGGCTTTAAAAGGTTAAAGGAACAAGGCCCTTCTGTTATTATTCTACCCACATTTTGACAAGTTATGCTTCAGATTTTTACCCTATCTTGCTCACAGGTTCAACGCAAAATGAAACGTACCATAAAAGCTTGTTTCATCTAACCTTTTTACTACATTCTAGTCATATCTACTAAATGCAGGCATTGTCTGAAATCAGCTGTAACGGTCATAGCCAAAGTGCCAGCCATTTAGCAAAATTTATGTTGGGCATGGTGTTTGGTAAGCCTCATATCTTGAAGCACAGCCCTCTAATTTTTGCAAAATATTTGCATGATACTGTGATATCGGTTTATCGTAACTCCTATTCTGTCAGCTAGAAACAAGACTATTGATGCTTGGTTGTTGAATAACGGACTCGAAAAGCCGAACAATTGAACAACTGTGGGTGTGGATAAATTGTAATGCGATGGAGTTCGTTGGTACTCTCTTAATTAATTGCATAACTAATTCCATGAATCAGAGGCATTCTTGAAAAGCTGTGGTCCTTCAGTTGGCCAAGAAATTCATTGCTTTTTTATGGCACACGAAGTTTATCTTCTTCTTACACAGCAGGCCGCCGCCAGTCCCTGCTGAGCCAGATGAATCCTGCCCAAAAAGTGCAGCTTTTTTTTATGGCCCATTTTTATTATGCTCTCATTTACAACTTGATCTTCCAGTATATCCGTGTCTTTTAAATCTTTGATGGAGTTTTCAGAAAGTGTGAACTTTGTGTTCAAGTAAACATTTCGTGTTATCATTTAACATCAACTGACTGGAACACCCGATTTAGGTTCCCATTCATTCACTTCGACGTCAAGTAGAAGAGCAAGTTACAAGGAAGTTTAAAGAAAAATAGGGTAACGAAAACTTATTACGACAACCATATTCTAACTTCGATATATACATGGCACATGGATAGCAGGTAGTATACATCAGACCACGACTTAGCTACTACTGACATTTAATGAGATGTGTCACCATTACACCAAGGCGTGTATCCCGACGGACAAGCAATCCATGTCAAGTGTCTGTGGTCAGCAGGTGACGGCTTGCCTCACTTCGGCGTCTGTTATCCCAAACTCTTTGCCAACAGGCGCTTCTTGAGAGGCGGCCCAAAGAGACAGACATCACTGGGTCCCATACTCTCAACACGACTTTTGACGGCACTGCGGCTGAAATGTTACGGGCCACCCTCCCTGCAGACCCGTTATCGAGCCTGATGATTTCCTGCTCACTGGATTTCTTAAGAATCTCCTGGCTGGCAAGCGATTTGCAACAGACGCTGACGTGAAGCAAGCCATCACCTGGCTACAGAAACTTGACAGCCGTGTTCGCTGCGCCGGGTTACAGGTACTGATGCCACGGTGGCACAGATACTTCCAAGTCGATGGTGGCAACGTGGTCTGCTGTATACCGTTTGCCACTTGTGTGCCGTGTATACGTCGAAGTCAGGATAAAGGACTCGGCATCAGCATGTCTGTCATCTTTCGTTATGAAGCTCATTTGTACTTCCAATTGCCTCCTGCGAGACTGATTGACGATGTGTGTGTTCCCGTCTTTAAAATGTTTTACCCATCTTGTGACACTGATAACGTCCATGCAGGCGTCCTTATACGCACGTTGGAGTCGTGCGTATCAGATGCGGGGATTTTCTCCGTAAGAAGCAATGATGTTACTGCATGTTGCCGAAGTGACACGTCCACGCCAGCCATGTTGTCGCACTGAAATATGACCACGTGACGGGTGCAGGTAACTTGATTTTTGTTCTGGTGTAAGACGGTAGATGGAATCAGTCGTCACATATTTCGCAATGCAGTATTTCTTGGCATTTGTTCGTAATTCCGCGATGCTCTTAACTTTCAGTATGGCCTTATATTTATGTGTTTGACTGTTATTGTTAATTTTTCACTACCATAGACAAGACCTGGCACATTTACTGTCGTATTATAATATAGAAACCAAGGAATGCTGGTAACCTGCGTAGCCAAGTTGGTAACACTGTTGTAGCTTGGTGTTATTTTTTCAAGTTCTGATAATTTTAAATACTCTGCCGTTTTTGGTAGTTCTCTAGTATGTAGAAAGTTGGCAGTTGTATGTATCCTTTTCATTTCCTTACGTCGGGGGGCGTTTATTCGTACTGCGCTCTTAGCTACAAGCAGTAAGTCACATGTGCTGTGTTAGTTTTCAGTCTGCTCCGGTATTAGTGCATTTGGCGTCCATACTGTACAAAAGATTTTGAGCAGCTATGCTGTTTTTACGTTTGTTAAAGCTCAAGATTTCGAAGTAGTTATGCATATGATCAGAAGATGTCTATCGTATACATCAGTGAATTGCACGTGTCCTTCAACCCCCTATTTTAGTCTGCCATTGCAGAGGAAAATTACATCTAGATAGTAGAAACTCTTGTTGTATCAACGTGTTTTCAAAAACTGTTTTAATGTCATTGAAGGCATATGCAATGAAGTCGTGGTTTTCGATTGTCCTTCAAGCAGTGCAGCGTTTTTAAGAGTGAATTAAGACGGTGTTATCAATAGAAACCGTGGGTATAGACTGAAATTGTCAAACTTTATTATTCGATTTTCAAAGGGTTTCATGCTGCTGTGTTAGTAACTCTATACGACATGAATTGATTTCTTGAAAAGAAAAAACTTTGCTGTGTTTGTGTAAATTTACTAATTTCAACGCAGGTCAGTGGCTTCAGTTACAATTGCTGCGACATGTGTACTCTAATGCGCCATTCGCTGTAATGAATCAAGTTAATATCTGTAAACCGTGCACTTTCGTATCGATTTGTTGTTGCACCAGCCACTGGGACAAAATGTTAGCTTTGTTACGAAACGAACGCTTTCAACCCACTATTCCCATAATAAGAATTGAAAGGGCCACTAAATTTCATGTTACAGACAGTCCCACACGTTGAGGTTTTCACTGTTTTATGTCTCTCATTAACCTTACATTCATTTATTGCATTTAAATCTCTACAGATAACAGATAATAAATAAAATCAGGCAGTACACATATAAAAATAAATTCTGTTGTTAACACTGTGAAGCACAAAAACATATTTAAATTAAATTTAAGAAGCCAATTCATATGTCACAGAAAACACTGTGTGTTCTTTACAAAGATTATTTGATTGTTCTTAAATGCTGGTAAGTATAATTTCAACTTTTGTGCTTTAAAGAGTTAAGAGCTATAATAAGCCGAAAAGAAATTATTTCTGCATAAAGACGTTAACAACAGCGGCGTTCATATATGTTTCATATGCAGCCATATCGAACAAAAGTGGAAGCAGTATGTCCCAATTTGAAGTACGAGGCAGAGTCAAAAAGTAAAGTGTGTGTATTAACTGCTTTATGTACTACAATGGGTGACAAATGCGAAGCGTGTTATTTCTGAACATAATCACCCCCTTTTTCAACGCATGTCGTGTAGCGGTCCACAGGCCTTCTGATCCTATCTGCGAGGAAAGTTTTCGGTTGTGATCGAAGCCACCTACACACCCCGTCCTTAACTTCATAATTATTTACAAATATTCGTCCACGCAAGGTTTCTTTTAGTGGCCCAAACATGTGATAATCCGATGGAGGTAGGTCCGAAAGAGGGGGGGGGGGGGTTTGGGAGAAGTTCAAATTTCATCTGCCTGATTGCTTTAATGGTAGCTGCCGCGGAATGCAGACGCTCGTATCGTGGAACATAAGAACCACCTTGGAGAGAAAATAAATGTTCTTGTTGCAAATTGGCAGCTTCAGCTTTGATTTCAATATTTCAGTGTACGATGCAGCAGTAACATTAGTGCCTTGCTCAAGGTAATGTTCCAGTATTGGCCCATTAGAGTCCTAAAACTAAGGCAGCACCATGTTACATGCAGAGGCATGGGATTTGAATTTTTTTTTATTTCGGAGATGTGGGGTCTTTCTAATACACGCTGTCGTTTAGAGCATGGTTTGTAACGATGGACCCATGTTTCTTCACCTGTGACAATTCGTTGAAATAGGTCCTTTCCTTCATCACTGTGTCTCTGCGAGAAACACTCACATACCTGTAAAAGGGTCCGTTTGTATCCTCCGATGACTGTCGTGGTACCCATCTTGCACAGACTTTGTGGTAGCTGAGGTCATGGTGTTCGATAGCAAATGTCGACCTGTAACTAATTCCCACAGTTAATGCAATTTCCCTTGCAGTAATACGCCTGTTTCCTTTAATCAGTGCATTCACTTCAACACATTGGTCGTCTGTTTGTGGTGTCGAAGGTCGGCCTGATAGTTCATCATCAATAGTTATCCTCTCACGTTTAAATCTTTCCACCCAATTTGCTCGCATTTTTCTGTGCCGTGAAGTGTTCGCCATATTGCTTTAACATTCTCATATAAATTTCAGATGTTTTAACGCCTTCAGATCACAAAAAAAAGGGATCACAGCTCGCTCTTTTTCAATGGTGAAAATTGAAAACGTTGTCGCTTCCTTTAAAGCATATTTGGAAACAAACACAACATTAAATGAATCTGACACTGACTCCTCACGACAGTGCCTACTATGCAGTTAGTGAGACAGTCGCTACGTTTCGCAGTGCGTCAATTGCAGCACCCCTACAGGCTAATACATTTTAGTTTTTGATTCACCTTCATACATCTCTCTTTAAGTTTCTTTAAATTTTGCGTATATCGGAATCATTTCGTTTCTCGGGAGCCACAAAAAGCGTTGTCGACAGATAATACGAGTATGTCAAAATGGATTGGTCATGAAGTGCCAACATAACTCCGGTAACTAACTTAAGTCTGTGTTTTATTCTTACTTCATGTAAAATAAGTTGTCAGTATTTCAGATTATATTGTGTCGAAAAAAATTATTGGTAAATAATTAGTTGGAAGATACGAATATCTTGAAGGAAGCAGTGGTGGCACTTTTCTGGGGGGACTGAGGAAGACCACGCGTAATCTTGGTAATCGTATCCGGTCCGCGGAAAGAGATTTGAATTTGGAACCTCCTGAATACGAAGGTTGAGTGCTAATCAGTCAACAAGGGCTCGTATTTTAATTCCACATTGTACTAATTACAAGAGACAAACAGCGATGAATGCGGAAGGAGTGTCTAGACAGAGAAGCAAAAGCAAAGCAACCAAAGTATATCTTGAGATTTCTTAGAGAAGACATCCGGTTGTGTTTAACAAACTAAATAATAAAGACAATTTCGGTCAACAAAACTATTTTTATTACAAGAATGATATGTGCCTTTATATAATGCTACATGTTTCGACTCCTAAAGGTCATCATCAGGCACAAGTTCATGATATTAGTGCAAGGTCAACCTACCAATTTTAGGCATAAAACAAAACAAACTATTATATACCAGGAACAAAAATGCTATAAACAAAAGGAGGCCACCTAATTTTTAATATAATAAAGTGAAAAGTACAATGACTTTATTGATTCTAAATAATCCTAAATGTGACAATTTTAACATACTTTTAATACTGTAACATATGTGCTGTCGTAATAATACAACTATGTACAAAAACATTTTCCATTATACAATTAAGTTGTGGCAGGTTGACTTTCATACAACAGTATAATTGTCGTGGGCAAAGTGTTACGAAATGGTCCTCTTGCACAGAAATAACAATAAAAAGTGCCTAACTGCCATTTTATTTATTCGTGCCTCATGACATCCTTTAGGAGTCGAAACGTGTAGCACTTTATAAAGGCAAATATTGTCGTTATAGTAAAAGATAGTTATGTTGACTAAACCTCATTGTTTGAATCATGCGTTACCGATTCACAAGGAAGAAGAACTATTGGCACACCATGGAAATATCAGAAAGAAGCGTTAATTGATTTATAGAAATATTACTGTAAGGTACAAACAGAAAACCAACAGCACATTTTCTGCATTATAGGTGACATATGTAAGGTGTCAAGAATTTTTAATTACATTTTTCACATTTGAACGAGAGACTTACTGACAAGTCTTGCAACCCGTTGCCCGAACTCCAACGGAAATAATCGCTTTTAATTTAACTTATACCATGTAATAATGGCGTGGATACATTTATTGTCGTATTCATGTTTGTTTTCATTCTTTGCCTAAATCGTATAAGACAATGGACAAGTTTCCGTAAACCCCTGCGTGAAATGCATTTTCGTTGTTGCTATCCTACCTGTAGTTTTTAACCTTTTAAAGCCTAGCGGTAACTTTACGTACCACCAGGTTTAACATTAAAAAATTCTACGTGGTTCCCTACATTGCGTTTATGTGTTTTGTACGGATCTCAGAACAAACAGCAACTTTTGCCTTATAAAACATTAAGAGATTGGTTTTTATAACCGAAGTGGAGAGTGTTTACAGCGCGGTAGGCACTGAGTCCTTATATAAAACAGATACGCTTCGTCTTTAAAGGGTTAATTGCTTACCCGTGGAGAATATCTTCTGTGGTTGCTGCATAATTGCGAGTAATACAGCGCCACTTGGTTAATCAGTTTATAGGACAGTTAGTTGGTCGCTAGTAGGTCACTTAGATTATTAGCATGTTAGTTAATTACTCAATTAGGATGATTAATTAGTTATTAGGAAATCAACTTGTCTGTATACAGAATTCAAATTATTCACAAAATATATTCTGTGTGTAGAAGTGATATAGTTTTGTAACCAAGGTAAAAATTGAAAGAAACGATATCGAGGGTGACATCGTGGAGTTTCTTAATGATAACTTTCAAAATCGACGGATTTTGAGGGGTCGGCGTAGTTCATGATTTTTGGCCCCCGAATTTTAGGCTGCCTGGCTTTCTTGTCTGGGATATAAAAAAAAGTACACTTTCAGAAAACGCGCTAGTTTGAAACACTTAAACAAAGGGTTACCGTAGCTATTCAGAAGAAATAAGCGGGATTGCCCTGTGTTTTGGGCCAGGCTGAATAAAACGTTAATTCGGTATCTGTCACATTACGGAAGTACACATGTGCAGCTACACGTACTAAAATACGACAATTGCAAGTTAGTGTTATTGTAGTTTGTTTTTTTCAGTTCTGTATGGTAATTATGAGAAAAACTGAAATACTTAAAACTGACCACAAGGCCTTTGAACTCGAGATGTTAGAAAGTTGAGAAGATAAATATAATCACATACGGATTAAATTCGAACAGGAGGTTGAATAATACTTAATAATATGTATTTACACCAATTAACTTTATTGCTTACATTTGTAATAGGAAAATATAACCTTATTGTTGGAAGGAACCTGACCATATTATGATACCAAATTTATATGAAGGGCGAAATCATGGAGGCATGTTGTGGTTATCAACCATATACAAAACTTAATCCAGCTGCTTTCTGTCAAGGTTAACTCGAAACACAGGCAAAACCATTGGTGATGATGTGTGTAGACTTGACGTTACAGATCAACAACTGATCATATATCATACATTCGTCAGATACGTCAGTAAAAATGAGCATAAAATGAGGCACAATGTCAGCCATTTATAGACTTAAACAAATTGTATGTTTTGATTAGGAGGGAAATTTTGTATAATCTTGGCGAGTCTGATGTACCCGTGGCTGTAGTTTGTTTAATTTAAGGTGTTTAAATGACACCTATATTAAAGCCCGGATACATACATATTTGCCTCATGCATTTCGTATTCAAACTGGTGTGAAAATGGCTATAATTTGTGGCCACTGATTTTCGACTGTGCTTAAGAATTTGTTACGAGGGAAGGTCAAAGTAAATGGAGTGTAGGGGAAGCTGAACTTAAACAGAACACATCAGATTCTGATCTGCGCTGACGATTATCGTTTATTGGGTGAAAACACACAAGATTTATTAGTCGCTCGTAACTAGGTTTTTCTAAGATTAAATCCTGAGGAAATTGTGTGTTCATGTATCGTGAACAGAATGCAGGATAAAATTGTAGTATAAAGGTAGATAATTAGGAAAAAATCCAAATATTTGAGAACAACCCTAACATATCAAAATTGTATATTTCAAGAAATTGAGAGCAGGTTGAACTCAGGGAATATCTACTACCTTTCGACCCAAAATCATTTTGTCTTCTCGTGTCCTATCCAAAACACAAAACTTAAAACACACAGAACTGTACTTATGCCTGTTGGTTTATATGGATGTGAAAAGTGGTCTCTCGTGTGAGGAAGGAACACACGCTGAGGATATTCGAGAAAAGGGTGCGGAGGAAGATATTTGGGCCTGAGAACGAGGACGTAAAGAGAGGTTGATGGGGGCTTCATAACGATGAGAATCACGATTTGTAACCCCCCATGAAATTGTGTTCGCGTGATGAAGTTAAGTTGGTTGGGATGGGCGGTGCATGTCGCACGTAATGTAATCACGGGTTTGGCAGGAAAACCCCGAGGGACAGAACCATTAGTAAGATCTAGGCGTAGATGGACGTACAATTTTAAAATGGCTCTTAAAGAAATAAGGTCTAACTTTAAGTCTACATGGCACTCCAACACCCAATTTTTTCCCAACCTGGAATGCTTGTAACCAAGACGTGAGCCGCAAACTCCAGTACGTTTTGCTTCACACTTACTTCAGACATGTCACCAGCACCGCCAACCACCATCACCGTGAAAACCCTCCACCGTTGAAACAGCGGGAGAGTAATATATTACACTCCTTGCTCCCGCGTTCAAATTGAGTTTGTTGTGTACCCTCTGTTACTGTGCCGGAGAACTGAACATCAAACGTGTGGGGGCTTGTTCTGTTAAACACTGAACCAAGTAGCAATTGCAAACAGAAAGATTTTGTCTTCACGCTGAGAGAGAGAGAGAGAGAGAGAGAGAGAGAGAGAGAGTGTGTGTGTGTGTGTGTGTGTGTGAGAGAGAGAGAGAGACATAATTTATTCAAGCTGTCACTTTACTGTGCTCACAAATATGATTATTTTGTTACGCGTATAAAAATGCTTTGTGACAAACCAATCCATTAAATCTACATGTAAGCATGTATGAAAATTTCGGTTTTATGTTTCATAGTTGTTTTTAACAATCATGCTCTTGCAGTTTCTTCTAACGTAAATACACCTACATTAGTGCCACTTCACGTGATTGTTGCCCAGTACAACTTCGTTTTAAATGACATTAGTCTTTTTCCTTTGTCTGGTAGTTCCGCATCTTTGAGTTAGTGGCAAAATATTTCTTTCCTCGAGAGCTTTATAAAAGACTGCTTTAAGATCTTCAGTTATATCGGACGGAAACGGATGAATGCCATGTCTTTACGGAGTGCTTTTTGCTGTGAATTGTATAGTGACCAACAGAAATTATATAACAGAGCAAGATATACGAGTTTCTTGGCACCGACCCCGAAGGAAAAATACAGCTGGAAGCTGAATTCTTTCTTTTTCCATTGAAACTGAACAGACACCAAAAATCGACAGTAATGGCAGGAGTATATAACCTACTTTCTGAACCCCAGAAAATTTTGCTCGCGTAAATGAGTTGACTTTCTTTAGATTGTTGAAAAACACTCGCCAAATGAAACGGATATTGGAAATTCTTCGGAATAATTTTAAACCTTCAAATTTCATAACAAAAAGCGCAATGTTTTTGACTATGATATGTTTCATAATTCAACACAAATTTAGTAGTTCTTTGTTCCAGTAAGTGTGACACATTCGTTTGTTAAGAATCGCTCTGTGCAATTTCAGGTAGGAAGTTTGAGATTTCCTCAGCAGTTAATGTTCATGTTGTGATCTAGAGCATCGGATTTGTCTGGCTGATTTAGAGCAGAAACGGAAAAACCCGTTTACAGTCGCCACGTGTGGCGATTTGGCGATAAACTGTACCGAGTTGAACTTAACATGACCTTTAACTGAAGCCACTTCACGGATCGAAATTATTCAAGTTTTTACCGGACGTTATAATACTGTAGTTTATTACACTGATCTTGTTGGGGGGGGGGGGGGGAATGAGATAGAAATAAGCTCTCGAAAAATAATGCAACCTTGTTGCTTCACACTGGAGCCAGAAGTGCTGAGATATCGAGCCCTGTGACTCAGTGGTTCCTTAGATAAATTTGGTAATTTCAAAATATAGACATGTAATCGCTGACATGAAATTGGACGGGAAGTTGAGACATGCCTTAATATGTTTAGATATTCAGCCAAATTTTGTGCAGTTGGTCGGGGAAAAAGACTGCGATGTTTCACATTGACTTTTTATGTTACTGAACATGCTTGAGGCTTTTGTGTTTGATTTGTCATTGTGACAGAATAAAAGGCATTCAAGCAGTTCACGGGTTTCCCTGCAATCAGGTAATTTACTGCACACTATCTGTCCTGGCTTATTCACCACACATTTGGCGTGCCTCAAAATGCTATTGCCCACCCCTGTTCTATAGGAACCTGCTGCTCTTATATTCCCTTTCACCGCAAAGATCAAAGGAGCAGATTCTTCCATCTAGAAGAAGATTGCAGTTCAAGTGGCGACTTGATGATTGTAGTGACCAAAAGACGCGGTTGAGTTGTTACCACTCGCTTTAAAGATTCGTAAGATCGTATTTTCCAGTCTCCACTCTGGAACCTGTTGTGTAATGTTTTTCATTATGTGCAGTCAGATACTCGTTTAGTGCCTTAAGTTAGGTAACCACTGCTTCTTTGCCTGCTAGTTTTCGTGCCAATTTTCCGTTCCCACTCAGTGCGTCACCTACTTTGTAACCGCGCTTCCACACACTAACTAACCACTAAATTTTCACTTGGGTTGGGCGCCAGAAGTTTACACGTGTGTGGTTATTGCGAGAAGCGAGGTACTGACCTTCAGCTCAGGGTAGAGGTGATCCCAACACACGGAATTTCATCGTGCTCGAATTATGTATCAGCGTAACACCGAACCGGGCAAATCTTTGTCGTTCCTCGTTCAGGCCCGAATACCAAGTGTTCCGCATACCGCAGTCTGCCTTCACGGCGCTAAGCTGGGTCCCGTTATATTGGGTCCCTGCTTAGGGTCTCGCGGTAGCCCATTGTTCGTGTGGCAAGCTGAAGACCCTCGCACAGAAAATTTACAGAAGGATGCAGCTTAGGTCCTCACAATATGTGCTATATCACAGCCTCCATCTGGGGATGGCAGTCCTTGGACTCGAACTCAGACTGCCTTGCTACAGCTTGTTAGCTGTTCTGTGCTGTAAGAGCTGTGATGTTTAGAGGTCATAACGCGCTTCTGCTTTGTTGCTGTTAGGGATCTACCTTCGGTTCTCACGGGAGCAGTATCTGCTTAAGAGTCGGTGTTAGGACCTGTACTAGCAACCGTTTGGTTTCGGAGGTTTCGATAGCTGCGGCAGTAAAGTTTGGTAACAATAAGGTCGTAGTTGCTAGTCATACACACATTCTGAAGCCTGAGAAGGGGTTTTGGTGATTCAACGCCTTCCGTTCCTGTACTCAGCTGTTAGTTTTCCTTTTTGTCGTACTTATTTCAAGCCTAGTCCTTCTTTTGACTCGGTTGTTAGCAGTAGCAATTTTTGCTGGCGACAAAATCTTTGGGCTTGTTGACTCTGGTAGCCGGTGTAGCATAGTTGGTATAGCGACTAGGCTACTGGCTAAATGGTCCGGGGTTCGAAATTTTTCTCTTCTCCAAAATGTCCAGACCGGCCCTGGGGCCTACCCAACATCCAATTCAATGGGTACAGGGGTTCCTTCCCGCTGGTAAAGCGGCCGGGACGTGAAGCTAATCACTCACCTCCATCTAGTGCTGAGGTTAAGAATGAGTGGAGCTAGACCTCTTCTTCCCCTCTGCTTTTAGCTTTAGCTTTGCCTTGTTGACTCTGGGCAGAGGGACTGAAGTGCAATTTAGCAGCAGAGAGAAAGGGGCGAAGCCTCGAGCTCCTTTGTAGCCACTATTCGTATAATTATTTTCCGTAGGCTCATAAATCCAGTCCACTTACACCCTCATATCCTACGTTTTAACATTAATTTCAATATAATCATCCCATCTACATCTTGATTTCCCAAGCGGCCCTTTCCCTCAAGTTATTCCCATTGTAAAGCGTAATGCCAACTTTGTGGCAAGATACTTATAGGCATATATAGGTGGTTTGTGGCAGATTTGGCATATGTTAAATTCTTAAACGAATTTGTATAAATATTTTGACGAAATATGTAAAGCAATAAGCTATAAAGTAAAATTTGCAGAAATTTGAAGATTTTTTTAAATATTAAGACGATTCAAGGATCACAGTAGATTATAAATGTAGCCCTCAATATTGTAAAGCACGATCACTCAACTGTACTTCTTTCTAATATATATATATATATAATATGTATATGAATTTAAGAATCTGAGATCTCAACTCCGATTCAAAACTGTGTATTAATCTTCCATTCTTGCCAACTTCATGACGGCCCATTGAGCCGAAACTGATTGTTAAGTTAAAACTGAATAAATGAATTATTTTGTTGACTGGATCTAGTGTAATTCTTGTTATTTGCAAAAAATCTGGCTTAACCCAAAATGAAAATCGACAAAAATTAGAATTCTTGTTCATAAAGATATAATTTAAAAGGTTTTCACTAAAGGTTGGAATGCAGTTCATAATGTTGTTACACTTACAAACGCTACAAAGCACGGGTGTCCAACCTGCGACCCGCCAGGTTGGCTTATGCGGCCCGCAGCCAAATTTTCAAATTTCATATGCATTATAAAATTACAGATTAATTTAGGCGGTTAGGTATATCACTTATTATGATTTTTGCAACTTCGGCCGCGAACCAACCTACCATAACGCCTGTGGTCCTCCCCCCCTCCCCCCCCCCCCCCCCCCGTCC
>BLKM01000221.1:2566097-2649258 GCA_013340265.1 Coptotermes formosanus
TTACCACTCCCGAAAGGGCATACCCGAAAAAAATGGGTGCCCATATTCACAATACGCTTTCATACTGTATCACTCTTTCAGTACCATCCTTGACGAAGGGCTGCATATGTTGTTATGCATGACCTTCAATATATTCCACCACATTTAGAGATTCCTCTTGCATTGAATATACATATCAAGAACCTCATCTGCATGAATGTCGCCTCATCACCAGGAGACTAACCAGACGCGTTAGTGGGTACCGCAATCCACGTTATCATTTGAAAGTGAAGCGGCCAAAGGCGCACTGCTGATCTAGTTAGCGAAATTGCCTCTCTGAACACTATAGATTTTATAGTAAAACCGACGCAAAGGGTATTGAATCTAAAATTTAATGTTTAAGGACATATCGCCATGAAATAAAATTACCATAGTGTTTGCATAACATAGCGGAATGGTATGAAATGGAAAGTCCTGGTCAAAGCAGTATTCATTTCTAAAATGGTAACGAATTTTCAGATGTGACCGACATGAAGTGCACTGCGATGTACTAGTCGTGTGTGCACCTATATCATATTGGCCTTGACACGCGAATTTATTTGCACTGAGTACATGGAATTTACACGTGCTTTGGTGCATCTAAAGGAGCCGGGATATCGAAGGCGGTATAGTAACTAGGCTAAGGGCTAGGCGACTCAGAAATTGTGATTCGATTCCCACCAGAAGCGAGACGTTGCCGTTCTCAAAGTATCGAGACGGCTGTGGGTCCTACCCATGCTGGTATGAAATAGGTACTGGAGGGGTCAATTTCCTCCTGAGAAAAGCGGTTGAAGCATGATGCTGATCACTCACATCTATCTAGTAAGGAGGTTAATAAAGAGTGGAGCTGCACCTCCAGTATCCCATACAACTTCATTGCGCGCACTCGACAACTTTGTTGCACATGGATTGTCTTAAAATCTGCCTGTAACTGTCATTCGAATTCTTCATTTATCTTGTTTCGCCCCAAAGATTGGATTTTAGACTAAGGACTCTGCACTAAAGTTGGTCTACTGACTTTCATTTTGGCCTTTATCAACTCACTGGGCCTCCCTACTTTTGCTTCAATGTCGTTTGGTCAAACAAAAATGGAGTACGTGTATCCTGTGGAATACATATAGCCCATTAAAGCCTGTAACATTTTTATAGAGTCCTTTCTAAATGTTGTGAATGCAGAAGACAAATATCCTCTCACGGAATGGAAATTTATTAACCCTTTGAAGACTATTGTTTATCTTCGTTGTACATAAAAATCCGGTTCCTGTCTCAGAGAGGACAAAGCCCGTGTTTATTGTTAGGACTTACCGTGTAGCGTTTTTAGGGAAATAATCATTGTTTATTGTAATAATCGTAAGTATGGTAAACACACTGCTGGACAAGCTGCAACCTTTATTGACGCTACAGCAGATCATGTGCTGTAATCCTTCAGTCTATGAACTTAATTCTTTCCTCGACAAGTGTAAGACGAAAATTCTTGCAAGGAAAATTAATTTCCTATTAACTTCCGAAGCTATACAATTTAATTTGTTCCAGAAGTCAAAGTTTCTTAGATGTAAGGAATTCATCTTATTTAGGTTGTTTTTTAAGTTCGAGGAACTAACGCTGCGGACCAGTTGCTCTCTTTAAATGACATTTTTAATTATTGTCTAGTGCATTAACAGTATTTACATAATTAACGTTGTATGGAAATGCATAAACATTAGGTATTATCCTTATTATAAATGACTGTAACGCGAGCAAAAGTTTAATAACGAAATAACTAACTCCAAGGAGCAGAGTCCTTCTTGAGAAGCTAACAGTTCCTTACCTGTTCAAGAAATTCCCCAGATTCTGTGGAACCAAGCTTTCATTACCGCGTTCACGATACCCCATCATTTGTCCCTGCCCTGAGCCAGACCAGTCCACTCCACGCCTGTCCCATTTTTTCTTTTTGATACTTTAATATCATCCTGCCATCTATGCCTAGGTCTTCCAAGTGGCTTCTTTCGCTCAGGTTTTCCCACGAAAACTGTAAACACATCTTCTCTGCTCCATAAATGCCACATTCCCCGCCCATTTCTTTCTTCTTGATTTGATCAGCCGAATATGTGATAAGGAGTGCAGATGCCGATCCCAGTGGCCGTGCGCTCTAAAGGGTGAATCTGCGGCCCCTTGATTATTGGGATTGTGTCTTTAACTCCCGCCGGGGGCATCGATGTCTGTCTCTTGTGAGTGTTGTGTGTTGCCAGGTAGAGGTCTGTGCGTCGGGCTGATCACTTGCCCAGAGGAGTCCTACCGATTGTGGTGTGTCTGAATGTGATCGTGAAGCCTCGACACTGAGTAGGCCCTGGCACACTAGGGGCTGTTGTACCATCAAAGAAAGAGAAGAGGAAGTGTGCAGAACGTAAAGCCCCTCATTATGCTTTTTTTTCCACTGTCCTGTTGCCTCGTCCCTCTTAGGCTAAAACTGACATTAAAGTAATGTATTTGAGGGATTATTTATAGGCTGTTCTGTACACGAAGGTCATTGAACGGTAGTGTATTTGTGACATTCTAGGAACACTGAAACAGCTCAGCGGTTGCTCGCCTCCTGTTCACCGCTGAGAACCATTTTCGGTTCAAGGTCGGTCCATGTGGGAATTTTGGTGAACAAATTGGCATTTACACATGTACCCCACATTTATTTACATTCTATCCGCAGATGGACTGT
The DNA here is from genome assembly GCA_013340265.1 of Coptotermes formosanus. Classification (NCBI taxonomy): domain Eukaryota; kingdom Metazoa; phylum Arthropoda; class Insecta; order Blattodea; family Rhinotermitidae; genus Coptotermes; species Coptotermes formosanus. The sequence continues at coordinate 2,568,805 of BLKM01000221.1, forward strand.
GGGACCTCTAACCTGTAGTAGTTTCAAGAGGCATGGCTTCACCCTCACCCTAAGTCAATAGAAAATAACACTCAATCGAAAGAAAACTTTTCTTGGTGCGTTCTGACACTTGAATCTAATAATTTCCATTTTATTTTGAGAGTAGCTTCAATCGTACAATGATCATGAAGATATAAACGAATTTAATATATAACTGCTTGTTGAAAATGTTAATATGTGGATTAAAATCTAAGTTTAATAGCTGTGTACTGTATGTTAACGCATGAAGTGCCAGTGCAATTAAAATAAGCTTCCTGGATTTTGTGTATGAAGAACGATGTTTATTTTAACTTGTAAACTGTTTTATGAAGCAAATCCCATTTCATAATTTGTTTACGTTAGTAAATAATAGAGGATAATTTACACAGCCCATGGATTTTGAGATTAGATAACGCGCGGATTATACTGCAATTAATCAGACAGCATAATGGCGAGTAATTTACTTAGATGGATCTGTCCCTTGTGGAATTTAGCTTAGACTGTAAAGTACACAGACCACTTTGTGTTGTTATCTAGATGACACGAGTACGCCCAGCCGTGTAAAATAAACGCGACCGGGCATCCGCAAGATACAGGCAGGAAGACTGGTATATAAAACAATTAATTACAAGTTTGTATGACCTGCTCGTAACGTTCATGCAAGCCTAATTTATTGATAAGTAACTGTCTCCTTACTTAAGTGCCTGGACAGTAAGTAAACCATTTTGAATTTAGAGCTGCTATTAAGAATGTAAACTGCGGTGGTCCCCACGGGCGGACCAACGCATGCGCATCACTAGTAGAATCCTACCAGTCAGAGTTTACTTAGCAGTACATGCTTTTTCGGTGCGGTAAGGAGACACAGGCGTCATCCGCACTTGAACTGGAGTGCCGGCGCAAGGTGTTCTTCTGCCTGTACTAACATGTTTAACATTATCCGTTAGCAACAAGTTTTCTTCAGCTTGTTGTGACAGGGCTGTTGACAAGGCTCTGAGTTTGTGTGCTTAAGTTAATACCTAAACTCTTTAGGCATTCAACCTCCTCTTGTGAGTTTTATTAGGCCCATTAAAGAAGCAATTGCAAGGGATAGCGCAGTAATTTTACGTGACTGACTGTGCGCTTAACGACAAGAGTTTGATTCTTGTAAGGGACACGACATTTTTGTTCTTGGGCTTCTTCCCTGATGGTAGGGTTGCAGGAGCATTAAGGTATATATTTACCTCGTTTACGTCCTAACTTTTGAATTGAGTGTGGCTGTACGTTTATTCCTTATAAACACACTGACCTCTACAGACGGAGTAAAACAAATGTTAAATGCAAAATAAACAAGGGGATAAAAGCAGTAAATTTTTTCGTAACCAATAAGCGGGTTTTTGGTAACAGACGAAGTGTTCAGTACTGAGGCACATCGATGACTGTACCTTCTTTTGCCGCTTATCCTGAACGCAGTGGAGAGACTGTACTTGACTACCGAGCAAGTTGGTGTAATGGTCGTGTTCGGAAGACACCGGCTTCTTATCAAAATTTTGACAGCTGGTATATTGTATAGTATATTTTTCGTTGTTTTCTCATTTTTCTTAGTAAAATGCCGCATGATACCTTCAAATAGGTCATTAATACTTCTTTCGAAGTCCGTACCGCAGTCAACATACAAAACAGATATAATAATTTATTTGCGGAGCCATATTACATGTCACCGATGTTCCTACTAAAACCACGTGTTTTTGCAGTGCACATCCCTTACTTTAATCCTAAGTCCTTTATTGTTAATGGAATGTTGAACTTAAAGTCTATATTATTTGTCACACATTCAGTTTCTTAGTTTTCAGCTTTCGCTGTGGGTATAAATTTCTAGATATGAGCTGTGTTTTTTCTCCTCCCCCCAATATGTCTCTCGTTGAATATAACGTCGATCCTGCATACGAGTACAAACTAGTTCTTATTATAATTGTTGTAAGTGCGATAAGTCCAGTCAAAACACAACAATTTATTCTATTTAGAGTCTAATTATCAAGTTGAATACAAGCGGACAAGAATATGTACACACAGTTTTATATGAAACCTGGTTCTCCTAACTTCGCAATTGTTATTGTTATGTGGGTACACGTAACATGGGTATAATAGCCTAGGGAAGTAGAATTTATAAAAATATAACGTGTTCCATGTCCGTGCACTATATTATACAAAAACACTAATCACCAACAAATGCACAAAGAGAGTTTTATCATCAATCGTAACACACTCCTACATGTTTCTACCCTGCTGGGTCATCTGCAGGGAGAACTTTTCGTTACCGTTACACTAGGGTTGCACTTTACAGTTGAGTGAGAATGTGCTGTTGACTGTGTACTGCGTTGTTTTTGGAGGCGTGAACTCTCCGCAGTCCGGGCCAGCCGGCCCCTGAAGATGACCTAGCAGGGTCGAAACATGTAGGAGTGTGTTACGATTGATGATAAAACTCTCTTTGTGCATTTGTTGGTGATTAGTGTCTTTATATAAATCTGTTTATACTTTTTAAGAAAGAGTGGATCGAAAGATGTATCAGTATGAAGGTAAATAAGTAATAATATTACAACGCTAAAATGTTAAAATGTAAATCAATAATAGCCTAGGTTATTCTTCAGAGGACGGCCAGTATAATGTATGTAGAGCTGTCGCGTATTTGAAGGCGGAGCTGTTTCTCGAGCACGTGACGTTTTTAAAAAAAATATAAACATATTGATATGAATCCTATTTCCCAAGGCTCTTGTACCCCTGTTGTGTGTACCCACATAACAATACAAACTGTGAGGTTTCGATTTCATATAAACTATGAATACATATTCTCTCAGTCTTGTGTTCAACCTCATAATGGCCTTTTAGGCCGAAAAATGTAGTTTAAAGTTACAGAATAAATTGTTTTGTTTTCACTGGACCTCTCGTAATTCTAATTGTTAAAAATCACAAAGGGGGTGAATTCTCTTTAAAAACTTCTTATTCTTCTTTCACCCTCGTTCTGTGTCCTTCACCTGGTGTTTCCATTTACATTTAATCCCATATCCAAGAGCACCTACATTTTTCACTTGTGTGACCACCTTACCAGTAAGTAGCTTCCTGGCCGTATCGCAGTTGTTAAACATTCTAGTAACCAAATTTTAACATCAAATGTCTGAAACGTTGTAGCTAAGTGCCATAAGTTTCTTCCCAAAATGGTGAAAGCAATAAGACATACGTTGTGGTGCAGTTTGTTGAAACTTTTGGTCCGTGCTGTACTGCGTCTGTTCCGATGAACGCAACAGCCGTACCCGCAATGATTGGATCCACGCCGCGTATCGTTTATCACAAAAGCTTACGTGGTACAATTGAGTGCGTCGTGGATACAGACGGCTTGTTTTGTTATAAATCTTTTGTAAGATTAGAGTATTTATCCGATGCAATATTCCTTTGACGAAGAAAGGGAAGATACTTTATCTGAGATGGAAAACACAGCCGTCTTTCTTGTTTCTGTCAGTATCACTACTACTCTGTGAACTCTTCGTGGAATCTGTAGTGCCGTTACTGCACTGGTCTGTTTACGGGGTCCAGATCCATTTCGCGTCTTCATGATATTTACTGTTGTGATCATAAGAGATATTCTATACTTATTTTTCTCAAAGACAACATTCAAAGAATAGAACTGGAAATAAGAAATGATCTCTTAAGCCACAGGTCTACTGTATACGGCAGGATTGAGGAAGATAAGTTCGGCGTATATTTGGAATTTAACAATTTGGACAGGATGTAGAAAGGAGGTCTTACAATGCCTAACGTCACTTATTCACAAAATAGTTCAGTTGCTACAGTGACTAAGGTGGAAGGTGAAAGACCGGAGATTCGTGGTTTGGTTCCTGGGAGGAACAAATTTTTGTCTTCACTTTCAACTCCCAAACTCCCACCCAGCCTCCTCTAGAGTGGGTGAAGATGACTTTTTCTCCTAGGATAAAGCGTCCGCTACGTAAACCTGATCATTAATATCCATGTTGTTAAGGGTTAGCAAAGAATTGAGCTGTAAGATACACGCCTCGTATACCGTAACATGGTGTTTGATTACCTAGGCACGGGAAGGGTTTTATCTTTGCATTTCGTATGGATTCAGAGGCTTTAACTGACTGTTTCAAAATCAGAACAAATCTGGAAAAGATAAAAGTGTGTTGAGAGTCTTAGTAGTTGTGCAGTAACATAACTGGCATGATGGAGGTTAGAAATATAGAAATTGAAAAGGTAGAGAAAGTCTGTTCCTAAGGACAATGCCCTGTCTACCGGAAGTTTGAAGATTGAAAGAATATTGTAGTACGCTGAAGCGAAACTAAGAATGGATAAAAAATCTGAAATACTGCGGTGCATTAATTTCGAAGGACAAATTATTTACGAATATGTTAGTAGTCTTAATGACTTTTTGCCTTAAGACTATTGATAGAGGAATATTGGCACAAAACAACATTATTTTTAGTTAAACCTTTAAAGAATAAGTGGAAAGTCAAAGTGACGTTACGATTGACATCAGCCAGCCAGTCAGTCAGCCCCTTTTGATATTGAGCACTTCCTTGGATTCATGATCAGACTGAAGTTGATGTTTTGACTACTGCTCTGTGGAAGTAATCGCGCGCCCTGTCTGATGAGAGTGCGGGTTTCTCCGAGGTTTAACGTGATTTCGATTTAATGGTTCTGGTTCATATCCCGCAGTAAACATACAACGCCTCGATTGTAAAAGTCAGTCATTTAATCCTGTGAGGGAAATGGTCGCTGTTGCGAGAACCGCACGAAACACATAAACTCACTCTGTATTCAGAAACGTAGAATTTTTTAATGTTAAACCTGGTTGTACATGAAGTAACCGCTAGGGTTTAAAGGGTTAAGACCCCAGGTATATGTATTCTTAGCAAAAATAGATAATATTGTATCTAATGATGATCCACCTCTTCTAAGAAGTAGGTTTCTCGCGAGTAGAAAGACCATGTAAATTTCCCTGTAAAGTTATATTTTACATAAAGAAAACGTAAACTGACTTCTAGCACCATTTGGGAATTATTTCCATGTTTGTCAGCAGTCTTCATAAAGAATTTTCTGAAGTTATGATTTCCGTTTTTATACTTTATTTTATGATACTACTCAAAATAAACAGGAAATTGATACGTCTGTCTGTTCTGTGTATGGATTTTTTTCAAAGTTTGTTTGTTTGTTTGTTTGTTTGTTTGTGGCTCAACAACCCTGTTGTGGGCTTAGGCCTCTTCATTGTTGAGGTTTCTAGATCACACTCATTTAGACACACCACACTCGGTAGGACTCCTCTGGACGAGTGATCAGTCCGTCGCAGAGACCTCTACCTGACAACACACAACACTCACAAGAACAAACATCCATGCCCCCGCTGGGATTCGAACCCACGATCTCAGCAAATGCTCGACCGAAGGCACATGCCCTAGACCGCGCGGCCTCTAGGATCGGCATATTCCAAATCACCCAACGGATTTCAATTAAATTTGGGATTGGGGATCCTCTTTCTGCTGGTTAGTTGTTTAATTTTTGTGAACTGCATGCTTATTTAGATATTATTTACGACCTAAAGTACCTTATTTATATCGCAAGGAATAAAGTATGTTGAAACGAGCAACAGTCAGCTGGTGGGTGGTGGAGATGATTACAAGAAGTATCGGGCGCTAAAGGAATGAAAGAAACGAAGGCTTTATGAAATATCACATCATATACATATGGCATCGACATGTTTAGAAACGAAATAACACGGAAGATTAAGAACAAAAAACACCGACTGAAAGATCAGTAAAACCACGGTTATTATAAGGAATTTATTGATAACTGGTATTGATTAACTCTAACTTACCATGCTTTGTGCGTATCCATTTGAGTATCGTACTTTGCACTAAATAAAAATTAGTAATATGACACTCTTCTTTGTGTGCTGGGGACTGGAGGAAGCCTGTCCATCCCGTACCCAATTTAATATTGTCCGGAGCTATGTCACGCCCGTCATCACTGTTACCTTCAATATGGAACAGTTTCGTCCTTTTAGTACTTCCCGTTCTTTAAGTCCAAATATTTTGCTCGGCATTTTGATTGTGATCGTCTGGGTTATGATACGTTGGAGTCTCATAAGGGAATACCAGGGTTCCTGAAAACCGGACGGAGCAGGCAGCGTATCGCTTCGAAAGTACGGTAACTACCTGTTAAACTACACTGCACCATAAGACGGAAGATCGCTTTAAAACTTCTCCCTGCCGAGGAGACCTCAAGTATGACTGTCAGCTGTGTTCTTCCGGTAGTATCAGATACAAATTTTCACGACCGTACAAGTCAGTAGGTAAAAGCAATTAAAATCGTTTACATTTTGATAGCTAATTTGTTATATGACAGAAGGGGAATTAGAATATTTCGACAGGAATTATTGGCAAACACGTCCCGAGTACTGAAGTCGTGCAAATTCAAAATTAATATACTCGTATGTAGGAGTAACTGTTTATGGTTTACAGTAAATAGAACACACAGATGGAAACAAAGTGAGAAATACTGACTCATGGTCTGACTAATTGTGGCTCTTCCGTTTGCTTTTGTTTACTTGTATCTAAATCCGTTAAGACACGCGGAAAAATTGTATTGAATATGAATTGGCCTTTCATTCTTCTCTACAATTTTCTTCCGCGGCGCTTTTTCGCTCCGCTAGGTATGTAGCGAGCAGCACTCAAGATACTAACAGGAACGCATGTAGGTGTTTGTGTCGGCTAAAGTGTCCAGTAACGTTGTTTGATTTTATCAGAAACTGGAACATGTTGACGAAGATTAGTAAATCGTTCTAATATCAGACTGGGGGTTCGATTTATTGCAGATGGATAAAATAGAGAGTCATGTCGAAGCTTGACTCAGTGTGGGTAACTCTTTTCACGGTGGGGCCATTAACCTTTTAAAGTCTAGCGGTAACTTTACGTACCACCAGTTTTAACATTCACAAATTCTACGTGGTGCCCACATTGCATTTATGTGTTTCCTATGAGTCTCAAAACAATCAGCAACATTTGCCTTATAAAACATTAAGAGACTGATTTTTATAACCGAAGTGGTGAGTGTTTACAGCGCGGTACGCACTGAGTCCTTATATAAAACAGACACGCTTCGTCTTTAAAGGGTTAAGCAACTCACTTCTTCCGATGGAAATCATGTACTGAAATATAGGCCTGCCTTGCAATACAGTTTGCATGGGCGCAGCTACACGTTTAAACTGCCAAATAAATGGCTTATGCATTTATAGCAGGCTTCAACCTAATTTGTGGCGGCCAGAAGAAGCAGATGTAGTAGTAGTAGTAGTAGTAGTAGTAGTAGCAGCAGCAGCAGCAGTAGCAGTAGTAGTAGTAGCAGTAGTAGTAGCAGCAGGTACAGTAGATGGGCTGTTCACGTAGCAACGGTAGATGGGTTATCGTAACAAAGTAACCAGATATGCGGTGTACGTGTCACGTGACATCGTGTCGCCTTCGCGTAGCAATTGTGTCATGGGAACGCAGAAATAGTTTCCTTTGTATTGTTGTTGACCTACGTGTGGCTATCGACAATGTAAATGTGTTCAGTGTTGCAATGGAAATGTACCTTTGCATCGCTTTGAAGCTACAAAATATTCTGTGCTGATGTCAATAGCAGAAAAGTACCTAGGTCTTCATGTAAAGTGTCCGACACTTTTGCCCGATTTTAACCAAATTTGGAGTTTCTCTATAGATTTTTATAAAAGTCCCCGCTATAAAATTTCCCGAAAAATTCGTCCAGTGGGTGCCTCACTGACAAAAAGAAGGACAGACATACGCAATGCAAATAATAGTCGCTTTTCGTGACATGCGAACGCGCCTGAAAACTTAATATTAATGAAGTAATAGCGTCAGTGAAGGCCCACAGTCCCATTTTATGTGACGAAGTAGTTTTGTGGCGTAAGGCATTTTGTGTGACACTATGCCAGTGCACTGACACAACATCAGATGACTCGAGAACCCCGGGAATTAATTTATGACTCTGTTGCATACTTCGTCCGTCGTGTATGTATGTTGATGGCGTGGTATAGCTGAACATCCCTGTCATCGGTTTAATTATGTACGCTTACTTATTTAGCGGCGGGGAGTGACGCTCATTGAACACCTCTGTCTAGTGCCGAGGTTAAGAATGATGCGTGGGGCTCTAATTCAAGTAGCAGGAAGTGTCAGTTAACACAACTCGTTTATTAGGAAATACGTGTGAAAATACTCCGTGTTTCAGCTTTCGTAAGGTCATGATCGGGCCAAACATACAATGCCGCTTCTAGTAGTAACTGTCAGTGCGAAAATATAACTGGAAGTGGATGGCTTTTGCTGTTTTTCGTATTTTATATTTCGTACATGGAAAGCTAAAATATATTAGAATATTGTGGTCGAAAATATTTGTTTTTCAAATCTGTTTCATTAATATGTTATTCCTGCTTCTTTGTTTTATTTTGCATTAAACTCTTAACGATATAATGTTACATATTTGCTATTATTCTTGTGTACGTGTGTATTTAGTAGCCTGGGTAGATATGTTAGTTAACTGTAGAAAGTATAACCTACATGCATAAATATTTGATTTAACAGAAAGGGATGGCTGAATTAAAAAGCGTGGACCTCTACCTCCACCGCCCAACACGTCATAGTGGCATGGTACTGAATCAAACACAGGAAATGCTTCACTTTTAGTTTCTCCGTTGCTAATTCATATTCTAAAATGTATTTGTGTGAAGCACGCTTTCTTACATCAACGTTAGAAAAGGAATTGATAATCGGATGATGGGGAGAATATTTGAAACTATGAGATGGGAACTAACAGGAAGATGCAGAAAAGTGCATAATGAGGAACTTCACAGTTTGAACACTTCGCTAAATATAATTAGGGCGTTGAAGCTGAAGATGAGAAGAGCTTGGCATGCAGTGCGCTTGGGAGTGACGAGAAATGCGTGCAGAATTGTGTCGGTGTATCTGAAAGGAAGAGGCTGCTTAGAAGATCTGAATTTAGATGGGAGGACAGCATTAAAATGGGTGAACTTAACTGACTGACTGACTGACCGACCAACCAACCAACCAACCAACCAACCAACCAACCAACCAACCAACCAACCAACCAACCAACCAACCAACCAACCAACCAACCAACCAACCAACCAACCAACCAACCAGCCAGCCAGCCAACCAACCAACCAACCAACCAACCAACCAACTAACTAACTAACTAACTAACTAACTAACTAACTAACCAACCAACCAACCAACTAACTGACTGACTGACTGACTCACTGACTGACTGACTGACTGACTGACTGACAAACTAACTAACTAAGTCCCTGGGGCAAGGTTCTTCTTGAATAGCTAAAGACTTCGTGGGTAGTGAAGAAACTCCCCACATTTTATGGAACCCCAATATCCATTACCATGTTCACCAGAGCCCATCACTTTTTCCTACCTCAAGCCAGATGAATTTAATCCACACCCTCCAATACTACTTCAGTAACATTAATGTAGTATGAAGTTTCGATCTATGCCTAGGTCACCCAAGTTGCCTCTTTCCTTTCGATTTCTTCATCAAAACTCTGTAGTTGTTCCTCTCCCACATACTTCGCTCTTCTCCTCCGTCACTTGATCAACGTAACAACACCTGGCGAAGAACAGAACACTGGTCTTCACCTCCAAGGCACGAAGTTTTGTCAGTTCCATGTTCCTTCCCCTACATAAGCCCCTACAATCTTCCTCAGCGCCCTATTCTCTAACACCCTCGGCCTGTGGTCTTCCCATAAGGTGAGAGACCAAATGTCACATCCGCACAAATGAAGAGGCGAAAGTATAATACACTGGGTAGCGTAATCTTTATGTTTTAAATAGCGAACGAAAAGGAAGAAGTTTCTGAACCCAATGGTAGCAACCATTTTTCGATGGTAATCTGCTCTTAATTTCTCAATGGATATGCATATTAAGAGTTAAGGTAAGAGAATGTGGATTAATTTCATCTGGCTCAGGGCCCTGCCGTTAAGACGTTAAAAGTTCTAATTCCATGTAAAGTGGGAAATCTCATTCACAGCTTTCAAAGGACCACGCTTCATGTACGTAACTAGTCATTGGCTATCGATGGTAAAATTCTTCTTTGATCTTCACTATACTATCTAACAGATAAACAAAGATACTGTATCAGAATTATCCAAGTGTTTGAAAGCATATTTGAAACTGCTTTCCTCCAAAATATGTCTTACCTTAGAATATCTATCGTAGGTGCCCTTCAGGTGCCTTTACATGCCAACTTCAATTTATATTTCCCTACGAAAGTAATCTTGCCGCTATGTTTCGTGAATAATGCCCTTTCTAAAAATGTAGAAAGGTAGCCACAGTATCTTATGCGTGGAATTAAAAAATTTACAAAATTTTAACTTTTCCAAAGCAAGTACAGCAAAGACAAGCTTATGATTGTTTCTTGTGAATTTGGCGTGAAACTTTATTGATAAATAGAGAATACTTCTTCCTTATATATATTTTTAAGAATAGTTCTCCAAAAAATTCCATTTGCTGCGGAGGATTTCCAACAAAACTAGGCTGCAGTAATTAAGAGGAAAGTCAGGTTTTGTATAGTAGAACCAGATGTTCCATTACCGCGCATACCAAGATCCGCACGACGCTGAGCCAGTTCGCTTTCTTACATATTATATCTTTTAGATCCCCTTTAATGTCTCCTAGCTCCTCCTCCATCTTCTAAACGATCTCTTCACTGAAATTCTGTTTTAATTTTATGCCTCTGCCATCTTTGCCACATCCCCAGTGCTTCAAAACCTCTTTAATTTCACTGTCCTGACAGCACAAGGTGACCCATAAATTCCGTTTTGCTACTGCCATCATTTTCCCAATTACTGTAGACCAAAATAATTTCCCGCGCGTTTTGTTTTAAATCGCGTGTAACTAATGTTCATCCTCTTATTAAGAGACCATAGATCAACATCAATGCGAAACACTGTACAACGTTTTTGTATTATACTCGTACATGTTCAACATAAGTGTTAGAGAAGTGGATGTGATGTGGTAGGCATTTTAAGAATACTCGTATGTTATTTTCTTAATTTCGTAATGATTCATATGTTGTAGCAAGCCCTCTTAGCAAAGTTTTTAAAAGAAATTTTATAAAATGTCAAAGTAATTTACCACAAGCGTTCAAGTTATTGTGTAACAAGTAGAGGTATGTCTTGAAACAAGGGAAGTTGTAGCTGCAGATATAACCGCTGAACTCTTATAGCTAAGTAATATTTCAGAAGGATGATAATTTTAGTCCAACTACGTTACAGGTTTTATGTGTACTTTATCTGTGTACGGAGGATGTAGTAACTTGATGTGACTGAGAAGAACCAAAATCACAGAGAGTAAATGTCTGTGAAACTAAATACCGTCCGTAGACAATCGCCGTTGTCGTGCATTTTCTGCTTCCCACTTGAAACTGTTTTTTCTCCCCCAAACGAGGCAGTTGCTTTTATGTATCCGCTGTGTCTAAGTTGTGTACACACGAAATACGTGGTCTTATCACCACATGTCCACATATTTTGGGGCACGTCTGTAGTGTTATCGGAATCCAGTTTTCTAGCTTCCCTGTTACCACTTCTTTGCGTACTTTTGTGACATATTCTTATACTAAATGTCTATTATAAATGTATCAACGTTTGAGTTTAGTAAAGAAACGGATAACTTAGGCGTTTGTGATTTTAGGTGCAATCTGTGACAGTGGTTTCTTGCTTATAATATTATACAGTTATGTTGTTACCACTGTTTGTTCTGAAAATGTATGAGTCTCCCCGACACATTGATACCAATATACCAAAATACGCTGTAGCATGACCCACAATACTACAGAAGGAGCCCGCTTAAATTTTAATGATTGTTGACTTTGGCCTTGTTGCCCAACCCTCGATTTCCATTCGGCCGGCTCATGCCAACTGCAGAGTTGTTGAGAAACGTAACGTCTGCGGCTGAAGAGGGATTGCACTACGTAGTAGTGGTATGTGCCCAACATAATTCGCAGTAAAATACAGCAGCGATTGGTGCAGTAGTAACTGATCTTAAATGTTAAACATTTTACTGTTCTGTGTTCGTTGGAACTTTGTTGTAATAGAAAGTATCTCGAGTAATTTAGTGGAGTTGAAGTTCGATCGGTTTGTGCACGTCCCTGCAAGGCTTGTCTGGCATTCGATAGAAGTGCCGCGCAACTAATTCCAGAGTAAATTAGCTTGCTGCAGAAAGAGCTCCGTTTAAAACTTCCTTGATTGTGTAGCGTGGCTACGAACTTCGTCAAGGATGTTATTTCTAGGCCATTTTCCCGAAGAAGAATGTGAGTCAGACGTCCGTACAAGAAGAGGATCTTGTAGGAGAAGCGGGGAAAATGAGGATGACAAGCTTTGTAATTTGTTCTTTTCACGTAATATTATTGGAATAATAAATCAACGAGGATACGATGACCGAAACAGAAGTGGGATGTGACAGAACTATGTTTTGGCCTGAGTGTTTCAAAGGAAGGGATTATTTTGGAGAACAAATCACAGATGTGAGGGTAATGTTAAAGTATACCTTAAGGCATAGAATGTGAGGGTGTGGGCTACGTGTCCAGTGCAAGTTTTTTTGCAGTAATAAAACTTCTGGCTCAATCTGAAAGGGCCATCAGCGGCTCAAGGAAAGTTTTGTGAAGCTGGGTAGGGATTGATTTCTTCTCCTGGAGCTGTGCAGTATCATTTATTGTGCTACAGATCCAGAAGTTGTTGCAACCATAATTCAAACGCCAGAGGTAAATTTACGGCAACTGCATACACCACGTTAAGATGGGTTTCGCGCTAAGAAAAGAAATTCTTCATATTTTAATATCGCAAGAAGTAGGGACTTACACATTTGACCATTCTACAACGCTGCAATTACTCAGGTTTTCCGTCTGTCCGTCTAGGAGAATTTTTGGGTACTGTAGGCACTCCCTTCACAGTTCTTTGGTCCTTCTTCTGTATCTCATACGCAACGAGCCTGTAGGCTCTTACTAACATTATATAGGCTAAACGGTAAAAGGTAAAGCAATCCCATTACAGGCCTGGACAGGCCCTGAGGTTCCAGGAGGTTGAGGCTCCCAGATTTCAAGACAGTAGGCAAATGAAGGTCGTAAGGTTGTCAGCCCTAAGCACCGTCCACCTTTACAACCCAGGATATATTACTGGTACTCATTTATGTTAGAGGCCGAGTCGAACCCAGGGCCATAGTACGGCCGGAAGGACTATGTCAACGGAAACTTCCAATGACACGATCGGGAATCGATAGGCTGTACGGTGGGTGAATTAAATGTGAGAATGGAACATTACAATATTATAATATTAACAGGGGAAAACCGAAACACTCGTAGAAATTAAACCTCGTTCATTACCCCTTAGTTCACTGGAACTTCCACATGGACTAGTCTGGGATTGAAGACGAATGCAGCTGTATAGCTACGGTCTTTATCATGAGACAGTCGCAAATAAAACCTCTGCATCTGGTAAACCGTCACGAAACGTACTAAACAAAGTAACGGTAGGAGCTACAGTGTGCTCTGTATTTCTGCGGCAAAGGTTGAGTCTGCACTGCCGACTGAAACATACGTACCCCACATTATTGGCCTTTATAGCTGCAAATGTGTTGTCCTGTTAGTTACTGCTAACGATTCCCAGTCAAGAATAACACATACTAACTGGTAAACTGCATCATATTTTTAAAGTTTAGAAAAACTTACTACTGGTTAGGATGTGGGTCGATCCCAGTGGCCGTGCGGTCTAAGGCGTGGGTCTGCAGCCGCTGGCTTGCTGGGATTGTGGGTCCGAATGCCGCCCGGGCATGGATGTATCTCTCTTGTGAGTGTTGTGTGTTGTCAGGTAGAGGTCTCTGCGACGAGCTGATCACTCGTTCAGAGGAGTCCTACCGACTGTGTGTACGTCTAGTTGTGTGTGATATAGAAACCTCGAGGAAGAGGCGGGCTAGCCCCGAGTTGGGCTGTTGCGCCACAGGAAATGAAAGGGTGACAAGTTGAATTAATTCAGTGTGTGGTATCATAACGGGAATGGAATCGCAGTACGTTAAGGTGAACTGCTGTGTGATATACTAACCTCAATCGCTAGTTGGCAGCCGGAACAAAGTACCGTAATCCGTAATGATGATGATAATTAATTTAGCGAAGGAATCATATCTTCGTCACTTGATTGTGGATCACACAAGTAGGTGTCATGGCCGTTTGTCTGGGAAGGAGTTTGGAGGCGGCTTTAGTTTTAACATCAAGTGAAATGCATGAACCATTTTAGTCTTTTCAATCGTTACAACACCGGCCTGTAACATAATCTGTGTAGTTCAGTTCTCTGCAGGTCGTACCTATAATTTGGGACCGCCCACTTTCGATCCAGTTGGTACAGAAGCATATATCTCCGAGCGTAACGCAGTGGGATTGTGTGAGGAGGACCAAGGTGAAGAGTGATTAAGGTTTTACCTCAGCTTGTGTGCCTTTATATCAGCTGTTATGCTATGGGAACGTGTTTGAGGCTTTCCGAATTTGTTAGCGTTTGTATCAATGTAGGAGTCAGTTTGTGATGAAGTTTAGTTTGTGTTCGTTGCTGGATGTTTGAGCCACTTACAGTTTATGAATTTATTACTGTTGGAAATACGACGAAGTTCCCGCTAGTAACATCTGCCTCACCGTTACAGCTGTTTAATGTTAAATTTATGGGACGCAAGGGCTTTACCTTGCAGATGTGTTTAGCAAATAGCAACATAGTTAGTCTTCTTTTGTTCCGTTCGACATATTTATTTCTGTCGTCCTCGTACTTCCGAATAATTATTGTCAATACTTTCATATTATATTGTGGAATAAAGGTTACGAATTTACTGTTGTTTGTAATACTATTCATTTGCCTCCTTACTGAGTTTAGAGACGCACTAGTTTCCGTGGTTATTCCCTGCTGTCACCTAATTGTATAACTATGAGAATAATCACAATTTGTACCGGTCGCTTAATATCATTAGTGTAATTAACCTTTTAAATTTTGTAGTTTTTCTACGTAATATTTACAAATCACGGTTCTGTGTGACACAGAACACAAAGCGCTTTGTTATAGAGACCAGCCTATTAGTGCTGTTCGGGGGAATAATCAAACGAAACACACAAACAAAACTGTATGAACAGACCGCAGAGTTTTGGATGTTCAGGGATTTGACGTGTAGTCTAACATGTACATCACGTGATGTAAGGAAGTGACATAAATTGTATTCAATTTGTGTTGTAATGTTCCAGGAGGGGAAAAGTTTGGAAACCTGGCCGTATGTACAGAGGGTAGCCTTAAACCAGAAACATTTATAAAGAGGAATCAACAAGTTCTGAATATGGTTTATAAATATCTAAGCTGCATGGGTATGTATGTGTGTAGAATTTAATTAGGGAAGTGCGCTAAGAAAAAACGAGGTCTTTGAATACATTTTGTGTTAATGGTTTCCAAGAAATAAAGATAAAATTCTTGTCATCATACCAGGATCGTCTGTAGTTATCAGCAGAGGATTCTTCTGGAACATTAAACTGGCACGGTGCCACGTTATGAGGTGTAGATTCTATTAAGATGTGACAGCCTGTGAGAGATATATCAAAGAGTCCCGTATGCCTGAGCACCATGCCACGATGACGTAAAAGAAATGTAGGTAAAGGACCATTTCTTCTTAATCTCAAAACTATATTGAAGTAAGTAGCCAGCTTTATGATCCGGCCGCTTTATCCCTCGGGAAAGGTCATGTGCATCAACGTGTAAAAGTGTGTATAATGTATTGAGATTAAAGGTTCTGATGGCACTGCACATTAAATTAATTTTCCGGCATGTGACGCCGTGTATATCGGTAGATATGTTAACGTTTCGTGTGAGCTTGGAGTTTGTGTCTTCAGGGTAGAACGCGTTGTGCAATTCTGAAGGTTGAGGCCGCAGGTTTCTCTGATATCCAGTTACCCATATACCAAGCCAGACGAGGTTCGTCCCAAGAATTATATCGAAACCTTAGTATTTAATGTCTCCGCACTTTATAGAAATTCGTCCGTTGAATTCGGATGTAAAACTTGGGGAGAGACAGCCATGACGTCCGCTCCGTTATGCCTTCCTTTAAATGTTTTATTCAAAAGAAGTGAAGGTTTTGCTCAGTCACTGAAAGTAAAGTTACCTTCCGGAACTGCAAATCCCGCTATCCTCTAAATACTTTACTCCTCTCGATTATGAAGCTTCTGTCGCGGTTGAATAACGTTTTGCTTACTGAGGTTTCTTTATAATGTCAAGTGCCTTTACGCAGACTTTGGAATTTTACTTTAAAACTGGAAACGGCCGCTTCTTGCAACGTCAGTTTAAAATAATCCTACTAAACACAAGCTGGGTGTCACCGAAAGGTCAAGGCAGAGTATACACACTTCCTGCTTTATATCGTGATTATCTACATTCAGTTCTCGTCCCTGAGACCGGCTGTCCTGACTGAGAATTTTCTTGGTGTTGCTTAGTTTTCCAGGCCAATGCCGCGTCAGTGTTCAAAACTAAACCACCATAATTTCCTTCCATGCATTTCCAAATACACTTTTATAAGCGTATAAATGCGCTTGGTATGTGATTGAGTGAGTGAGTGAGTGAGTGAGTGAATGAGTGAGTGACTCACATGCGGGTTTCGACCGTTACGAGAGAGCCCCGTTTATGTGTGTCCTCGCAAGCACGGGTTCCCTGGAGTCATGCCCTATATCACGCCGTCATAGATGGGTCCATGTATGGGGTTTTACTAATAATCCTACCATTTGAATCCATATTGTGCCAAATACAACGTTATTAGATAATAAACCACAAACAGTCAGTAGATAAAGTAGTATTTTTTCAGAACCGTTGAATTAGCAATTTAAATTATTCGCCCATGTGACACACTATAATCAAAATACTAAGAAATCGTCAAGTGTACTAAAACTGTCAAAGCACAACCCTTTATTTATAAAACAGAATCAGAGCCACACGTTTCCGTTAACATAAATCCATCTTCAAGCTGTAAGCATTTATATATATTTTATGTATTTTTCTGGGTATACGTATAATTGTGCACAACCTGAACATGGTTTGATGTGAGCCGAAACATGTAGATGTGATTGTGTTTTAAAAATAAAGGTTTGTATTTGACATTTATTTGTATCTTTGCGTATAAAAAGCAATGGGATGGGCCTCTTAAATTTAGGAGATGTTATTAGATAAACCAAGGTACAAACCTGTGAACGACATTCATATATCTATTTCTTCAGACCCTATTGCTTTGGAGTTGGCAGTTCACTTTGCCAGACGTATGACGCGGGATGCTTAATTCGGCAGCCGCAGGAATAAATGGCAGCAACACTGCTGAAGCAGTTAGGAGAAGTTTGACAGTAACTCAATATTGGTCCAGGCCACAGGGCTTCACAATGCCGCAGTGTCACGCGCAGAACTGTACCTGCATCGGAAACTCGTACCGTTCAGATTACTGATGTTTATTAAATTATGTAACGAAACGTTATCAACTTCATACTTCGTCCTACAGTTGTGTCATTTTATTGGCTGCTTGGATCGTAGGTTATTTAACAACGCTACAGCAAATGCAGCTGCTATGTGGTGTTGAAAAATGTGACAGGTTCGGCGAATTTTAACGGATTGGGTAGGAAGCGGTCGTGGCACATTTGCAGGTGGGGCCTACTGTCTTGAGATCCGCCTAGGAGGACTGAGGAATCACATGGGTTCACTGATAAGGATGTTCGGTGTTCGGGCTGACTTTTAAAGTGGGCATCTGCCGAGTATAAGGTAAAAGTGTGACCTTCTAAGACAGCTCTGAAATTTATGGGCGCGATTGAGGAAAAACGCCAAAACTGGCGTTCGGAATAACCGGTCTTAAGGACGCGATTTTTGAGTTTCCCTTTGAAACAAAACACCATGAAGATTACAAACACCACTGAGCAGATTTCTTTTGAGAAGCCAACAATTGTCTAGCTGTTCAGACTCTCCATATATTATGTAACCTGTTTTTTTTCCTACAATTTTCACACGACATCGCCATTGGTACGTGTTCTGGGCCAAACGACACCACTAAAGTCATTTTCTGATCTACTCCTTGTGTTCGAAATTATCTCGTTCCTTCATGCTTTCCGGCAGAAATTTGTACGTATTTCTCTTTTGACCCTTGCTTTCTACGTACACAGCCTATCGTACCATTCTGAATTTTATCGTAATAATTATATGCTGCGAATCGAGTGATACGTACTGTCATGATTCAGGTTTCGTAGCCACTTGTTACTTCCTGCTTTTGTGTCCAAACACATTCCTCTCCACCCGGTTCTCAGATATTCTGAATTCTACATTTGACTCTTCAAAGACGAGAAATTATCTGAATTATGTTAAAGACGTAGTTCGTTTCCTTACCACGTGGTTATAAAAATTAGTCACTGAATGCTGTATAGGAAATTATTGCTGTTTGTTCTAAGATCCATAAGAAACTCAAAAATACAATGTGTAGGCATAATACAGAATTTTTAATGTTAAAACCTGTGGTACGGTAGGAAGTCGTAACTGTTAGGCTCCAAAGGGTTATTGTGAGGGATTGTTATACAATAATGCGGGGTCAAAGGACAATTTTTATTTTTGTGTATTGCAGTCTGTACGTTTTTATAGGGGAATACTAGATAACAAAGTGCACCGATTTGATAGCTTTGTCTATGTATATGTATGCTTTCTTGTCATTTATGTACCAACGCCAGACTATGTGGCATCGATGGTAAATGAATGAATATTAATGTGGGATACCGATAGAATGGTAATGCTCAGGATGAAGCTGAAGTACGCGGATAAAAACGCTTTCCCTTGTCACTTTATCCACAACTAAGCATGCTTTAAGTGTCCTGGGACTGAGCCCGGGCCATCTTAGTGGAAAACAAACAAGCAACCACCCGAGATATAGCACGACCTAATGTAGAAATCTTCTCATGTACACTGTAACAAATCTGTTCCTATTTGAAGAGGTTGCTGACAAAAGGTGGTGATAAAGTTTGCTCATGTCCCACTGGACAGACCTATTGTGGGTGTCACAGTAGGATAAGTGTGCTGAGGTGTTTGTGGTTCCTTCTAAATTGTGCAGACGTCTAAACGCAGCCCTTTCAATTAATCTCGGCCTGATAATCATGAATGCCTTCGAAGAGCTGTGAAAGAGAGGGTTAACTATATCATACCGTGAACTTACATCTATGTGGGTCAGGACACAAAAGAAGCCTAACGTATAGAGAAGAAAAGAAGATAGACAGCGTACGTATAACGTGAGGTTAAGGCACGCTCACGCAACAGTTGTTGCCTTAGAAAAGCGATAAGTATTACATATTCTGAGTGTGTGTGTATAGCCTTAGTCATCCAGCATGCAATGCGCATGCGCCGTATTATATTGTCACCTGTGGCCTGTCTAGCTGTACCATATTTTACCACATCCCCTTGTAAATGACAAGATTTTCGGAAGAACGTTATTGAACATAAAATATGTATTTTGATTTTCTCTACAAATTTTGGCTCAAAAATACCTCATTCTAAGAAGTATCCAGCGAGATATTGTATTAAGTATTAATAATGTCTTTATGTAAAGCACCCGTTATTCTTGCCAGGTTTTAACGAAACTTGAATTTTCTCGGTAGATTTTCGAAAAATACTCAAATATTATTATTAATATTAAACCCTATAGTGGGAGCCGAGTTGTTCGATGCGGACAGACGGACAGACGAACAGACGGACAGACGGACAGTGATGACGAAGCTAGTAGTCGCTTTTCATAATTTTGGGAACGCGCCTAACAAGAAAGGACTAGGAGAGAAAGGAGCAGGAGCAGGGAGAGTAAGATGGATGTGATAGGAGGGGAGGAAATGAAGGAGAAGAGGAATAGATTCGGAAGACAAGAGGCAAAGTGAATATAAGGGATGACGGTAGAAGGAAAAAATAAAGAAACGAGAATTAGATAATAATGTAGGACTGTGAATAAAAGGAGGAAAAAAAAGTGGGTAGAAGAGAGAAGAATGAAAATACTGTTGAAGTTAGATAGAGAGGAATAGGATCATAATATGAATAAAGGGAGGAGAAGGTGTGGAGAGAAGGGAGAAGAAGAGTAGGAGAAGAACGGTAAAGTAGAAAAATGTGTAAGAAGAGAGCATTATGCGCAGAAAACCCCTAACTGTACCGTCATCATGCTTTCAGGATTTATTTTATTTTCAGGATATATTTTTGTTTCCTATATTGTTCACAAAAGTTACGCCACACAAAATATAGATTATTCCTAATGATCTGGATCAGGAAGAGTTAAGTGTGGGCACCATACCTTGTCTGTTGTTAGAATGGTCTGCAAAGCAATCTCTTCATTTGACGTAAACAAATTAAGGTGACCACATTTTATGGTTCCAAAGTGACGCTGCTATAGAGTACACTGCGCGAGCGCTTGCAGGGAAGGTTGTGTCGTTCAGTGTCCACTACGAAACAGTTGAACCGATTGAACACTTGAAGGTACTTAGACGTCTGATGCGTGACTTACCTTCCCGTTCGTCCAAGTCAAACGTAACTCTGCTTTACAAGGTGAAATATCTAATTATAGTCTAAACAACATATATATTAAGGGTTTGTGGGGTGTATCACGGTCCTAGTTGTTGAGGTGGGTGCCAGCATGTAGAGTTAACCTGCTGACACGTCCTAGTTGTTGAGGTGGGTGCCAGCATGTAGAGTTAACCTGCTGACACGTCCTAGTTGTTGAGGTGGGTGCCAGCATGTAGAGTTAACCTACTGACACGTCCTAGTTGTTGAGGTGGGTGCCAGCATGTAGAGTTAACCTGCTGACACGTCCTAGTTGTTGAGGTGGGTGCCAGCATGTAGAGTTAACCTGCTGACACGTTCTAGTTGTTGAGGTGGGTGCCAGCATGTAGAGTTAACCTGCTGACACCTTCTTCAGTGCAGAAGAGTAAGCCTCATGAACACCTGGCCCTGAACACGACTGTTATACCAGCAGGTGCCAAGGAGGAAATATTTTCAAATGTAAAAAAGAAAATGTGGTGGGTAGGGGATCAAAATAAAATAAAATACAAAAATACAAAAATAAACGTTACCGTGAAGATTGAGGCAATAATTCCTCCGAAACATTGGTACCCATCTTCACGGCTTTGTGTTACAGACGATCGCACTCTTGAAAGTCACGGCCTTGAGAACTTACGTACTTGTGGCTGCTATTTTGTGCGAATTTTCGATGTTGTGCATGTGGAGCGCAGTACGAGGAAGGTCATTAGTGTTCCTGTGCACGAGATCAGTTTCGCAGCAACTTTAAAGATTAAAACGAATTTCGTCGGTAATTTCGTTCATAATCCCTGCGTGCTTTAAGTACGTTGTTCTTTGAACAATTCGCAAGAAAAAATTACTGACTGTGTGGAATGTGGGATATATTATAGGAGTCGAACAAAGCCATTCTTCTGTACTTCATGAGCGAAGAATGTAAAATGTAGGAATTGAGGTTATCCGTTAACACACTCTCTGTGTTTGCAGGCGTTCTTTGATAAGTAAAAGAACGCCTTTTGTAAAGACCACATCTCTCCGACGTTTGTTCTGTCCACCTGCCGGTCTGTGGCCTAGTATAAGCGAAATTAAAGAACGCCCTGTTAAAATCTGTGTACTATGTCATGGAATTCACCACTGTTAGTCTTTGATTTCTCTACAGATGTCGAAAAATAAATTATATTTTTTCGTAAAACTTAAACAAGTTAATGTTGCTCCTGTTCACGCCATGAAGGCATATGGGACAGTGGAGGTAGAGATCCACTCATTCTTTACCTCGGTACAAGATGGAGATGACGAGTAAATTTAACATTCCGGCCAATTTACGTCAGAGGAAGGAATCCCCTTTACCCATTAAATAAGAGGTTGTGTGAGCCCACAGCAAATATGGGCGCCATGTAGAAGATAAATATCTCTTTCCCGTTCCGGAAATCGAAAGACGATTCGTCGACTTCCCAGCCTGTAGCCTGTTCATTACACTCACTACGGTGTCCCTGCTGTATATCTTACGCACATATTTTAGTGGCTTATTTAGCGATGCCCTCAATACCGAAGTTTGTGTATATGGTTTCGCTGGCAGAGGAGTATCAATGTCTGGCGCTGGCGGAATGATACTGACGCGGGGAAACCTAGTTCTGTACTCAGACAATAATCTGTTCTGCTACCACTTTCTCAGTCGCAAGTACCGTATGAATTACTTGGGATCGAACCCCTTTCTCCATGGCCATAACGTGGCGTCTGTTCACTCTCTCTGTCTATATATATATATATATATATATATATATATATATATATAATGTGTGTGTGTGTGTGTGTAGTAGTAGTAGTAGGCCGCTATAATACAAAGGTGAGTACTTAATGTCTTTATGTAATGCAAATTATGTGACGTTACGTAGGCTGGTAGAGAGGAATCACTGAATACTTACGTAGGCGCGTCTCTGTTGTGGAGAATGTGTGGTGATTAACCTTTTGTCTAACAGGCCAACTAAGCAAACCTTTCGACTGCTTGTTTAGAATCTCTTCGGTTTCGCTAGAAAATTGATTTGACTTCAAATTTGAATTTGGGTGCAACGAATTTCGAAATTCTGTTTGCTTGGATTTTTCACTATTTGTCAACGGCTTCTCAACGCGAATGCACGGTTTCTTTTCCACGATAGTTTATGTGGGATTTGTAGTGTATGAAGTTGGAGGGGGACGTGTTTTCCTGCAAGTGTTTTGGTTTTCCCCTGTCAATCATCAGTCCACTAATGCTCCATTTTCATTCATTTATCATCCTTTGAATGAACAATGAGGTCAAATCTCCCACAGGCATGGAATCACCTCACCGCAGGAATGATAGTACACAATTTGTGTGTGTGTTTCAAATTGGAGTGTACATTTCCGCTTTTATTGCTTGAAAATTACAAATTTAGCTGTCCAAAAACATCTGACCTTAAGCATCCCCCCAAAACACATTCGTACTGCTGCGTTACTAATAGAAACTGTGTCGCTGGTTTTATGAATCTCTGTTTCCTTTTGTTTTTCGTGCAGCTGTGACGTTTATGTCTAATGGGTTTGAAATTCAATTGCATACAGCACGTTCGTCCACATCATTGCAGATTCGAATGACAGGTAGCAATACATCCAGTAATCAAGAAATCAATACAACTCTGTGCTACATTGGATGGAGCCGCTGTATCTCTGTCTATAAAGTGACGAGCCGGACAGCTGGGGTTCGATTTCCGTTAAGGGTGAGGTTCGTCTCTGTGTGTAGTGCCGCTCCGACTGGGATTTGTGGACCGCTGAGTTTCCTATATAACGGCTATGTTAAGAAAATTTCCCTGGTATAACTTGGCCGGAGAGTGAAAAATGACCACCCATTGTTTTAATCTTCATCATCGCTACATCTAGAAGGTTTCTGGGGGTCTCCTAACCTCTTACCAGAGCGATGTAGTAGGCATACACTACTCGAACAGAATTAGAGAGTTTTCTCTGCGTCACAAATTTTATAAGAATTCTAGGACTCACCCAGTCACTTGTCGTGTATGTGTCATGCGCTAGGATGCCTTTTTTTTAAGTGAATTGGCCGCAGCGTGAACCTGATCAAGTTTTAACAAAAGAAGTTTAATCTCCATTCCTTTGTGGATTGGTTTATATTGCGATGTTATATGTGATCGCCTGCTGCCTCCATCTACGTCAAGATTGAGAGAGTAGATTCCTCCGAAACGGTCGCAGTAACAAGATTTGGATCTGAGAAGGGGGGATGGAAAAGAGGGGGACAGAAATCTTTCCTGATGAAGAGTTTTGCGATTTGTAGGCTTTAGCAAAGGTTATTGATTTGATAGCGGGAAAAAATTTGTGCGGAGTATGGGACTAAATCAGAAATGGTACTGAAATTCAGTCTGAAAATCTGAACAGAAAAAGCCAAGCTAAATATTGACTGGAGGATAAAAGTAAATGGATTTGAAAGGAATAGGATGTTACGGTATTGAATGCCTTTAGCTGGCTCGCTGTTTGGAAGATGGTGTAGAATTTTTTGATGTTGAGCAACGGTCAGGATTTTTACTGTGATTCTGCTCCGTCGAATTTGACTGCAGCTTACAGTACTGAATTTACATATAAACACACCAATGCTTCGACCATGGTTGCATCCGACCATCCGGTGTTTCGACGCTCAGTGTTTTTATGTCTTTATTTTTACCCCTGATGATGGTGCCACAGAGCACCGAAACATGTCGGGTTGAAAACTGACATCTTTCAGTAACATTTTGTTGTGCTTGTGAACATGTTGGTGCGTTTGTATGTACTTTTAATGGCTACGTCCTCGGTATGGACAGCATAAAATACAACGTACAGATTAACGTAACTTACAGATTGACGACTGTAAGCTGCTTATAGTATTAGTGCGAATCGTAGAAAAATAGGACTGAAAAGCACAATTCCGGCACATTACTGCATATTGAATTGCTAGGAAATCCGCAAGACTTACAGTGAATACCGGATATGAAATGTGTTTCAATATTCTCTACGTCGTCTGTTCTGAACATTTTTTCTCCGATACATATTCAATAAACTCACTCGAGATCCTACCATAAACGTAATTATCTTTATGTAAAGAGTCTGTTATTACTGTACGATTTTAACCCATATTGGAATGTGTAGATAAATTTTAGTAAAACTCCCCAATATCAGATTCCATGCAAACTCGTTCAGCGGTCCTGGAGTTGCTACTTGCAGGCACAGCCAGACAGCCAGCCAGCCAGCCAGCCAGCCAATCAGACAGACAGACAGACAGACAGACAGACAGACATGGCGGAACTAATAGACTTGTTTTTTTAAACTTCTAGTTCCCAATGCGCCAAAGATGTCGAATCGTTCGGCATTCCAAAACAGACCGCGCTAATGACGCGTGTTTTAAATAGCTGTTAATTAAATGATAAATTGATACAGCATAGCTAGTAAATAGGCTGTGGAAGACACACCATTTTTCTTGTGGGAAGCTGATCTTTAATGTTGCCTCGGCTGTGAAGAGAAAGAACGGGAACAATTGCTTTAAAATATTCTGAAACTACGCTGAAGGTAGTGCCCCGTGTTGTTGCAGTCCTTAACCCGATTTTGCGGAAGTCTCCAGCATTTTGTTGCTAAGATTATGTCTGCTAGTGTGACAAATCGTGTAGTTTTATAAAGATCAGCCTTGGCCAGTGGGATTTTACGTAAGCGTGTTTAATGACAAGTCTCATAGTTCATCATACGCATCAACTAGTACTGTTAATTTAGTGCAATTAGAATCTAGGGTGGGTTGGATATGTAGCTGGGGTGAAGTGATGAAACCTTAGAATATTGCCGCCTGAAGACTGGATGGAAATGGAAGGATGATGTGGGTGTTAGGGAAAGAGTTGATGAGGATATGCAGAAGGTGGAGCTGTCTTAGGATTGTGTTATCTCTGTTGAAACCTAGGGTTCTGCTGCGAGAGGGTTACTTTGGTATTTATTACGTTGCTTATGCACTTTTTCGTTATTTGCATACTTACGTAGTTACGTTGTTTGTTATTTAGTCAGTTGGTTGTTTAATTCTTTAGTTGTTTAATAAACTGTATACCTGCTTGCGTAATTTGTTAAAGGTTAATTACGTAAAGTTTCCCGTTAACGTATTTACACAAACTATTGCTTCTGACGTTATTGGGAGGATTACAGCTTATAAAACCTGCCCGGAACACCGACCCCCCTGACAGATGTCTGGATAATCTCAGCTTGTCGAGGCAAATGCTAAGACAGGAACCATATACATTCCAATAACCGCACCATAATTAAGTACAGTAAGATACAAACGTGTGGTAATCTCCTACGTGTTTCGGCCTTCTTCGTCTATCCTTAGGGAGGTGTTCAACAAGAAAAAAATACAATAATGGCTATTTATGTCGTATCTGTGGAGTGGTAGATTTAAAATACAAATGTTAAAATGCTTAAAAAGATTAGAAAGCATAATGCAGTGTGTATCATGATAGTTACTGTGTGATTGCAAACATCTGCTACAGAAAATCATCTTCGTTTTCAGGGCTATACCCCTCTTTCTCCTGTGGCTGTCTATATTACCATGGATGAATGCACATGAATAATTGTAAAAATGTTAAGACAGTACTTACAACTGGACCACGAATGTTGCATTTTTTTTGTTGGTTAAATATAAGTAATAAATCCTTTGAAAGGGTGGAACAGTTCAACTATTTTGGAGCAACGCTAACAAATTAAAATTTCAATCGTGAAGAAATTATGAGCAGATTAAGTCAGGGAACGCTTGCTATCTTTCGGTGCAGAGTCTTTTTTCTTCCAGTTTGCTGTGCAGATGTATGAAAATTAAAATATACAGTACTATAATTTTTCCCCTTGTTTTGTATGGTGTGAAAGTTGGTCGGTCACATTTAGGGAGGAATGTAGGCCGAGGGTGCTTGAGAATAGGGTGCTGGGGGGGGGGATATTTGGAGCTAATAAGGACGAGGTAACAGGGGAGTGTGGAAGATTACTGAACGAGGAGCTTTTGATCTGTGCTGCTTACCAAATGTTTTCGGGTGATGAAATCTAGAAGAATGAGATCGACGAGGCATGTAGCACATATGGGAGAAAGGAGAGGTGCATGTAGGGTAGTGGTGGGGAGACCTAAGGGAAACAGACCACTTGGAAGACCGAGGCCTAGATGGGAGGATAATATTTAAAAAATAGATCTTCAAGAACTGGGATGGGGAGGTATGTACTGGACTGATCTGGCTCAGGATATGGACAGCTGGCTGGTTCTTGTGAATGCAGTAATGAACTTTCGGGTTGCATAAAATGCGGGGAATTTGTTGACGAAGAGAGGACCTGGTAGTTTCTCAGGAACGACTTTGCTGCTTGTAGTCAGTCAGTTTGGTTGGTTGGATGGCTGGCCACTTGAGTATTTTTTCAGCATCTGCTACAGATTTTTTTCAGTGCAATCGTATGTGAGATTCCTGTACATGGTTGAATCATGTGTGCCCGTCTTCCGCCCTGACAGCTGAATGGTTCGCGGGAAGCTGTAAAGCGATGACACTGTGTTAAGCTCCTGGCCGTAGAATACGACAGTAAAACGAGAGGTGTGTAAGCGGATGCTATTTAGGCCATGCTCCAGGACGATCCTGAGGCGAAAGTTGGATTAATATTAATTTACCGCAAGCAGTCGTTGGTATTACAGGTACCTCGTCTCTGTCTCCTTTTTATTACTTGATTCAAGCTAGATAGTAAAGTGGTAACACAGCTGACTGTAATTCAGTTGGTGTCCGTTTTTATTCCTTCCTGAAGACTTCTTGCCCAGAAATAAGTTTTGATGGTTTTCCTGAATTCCTCACGACAGACGCGGTAGTAATAATACAGGGAAGGTCAAGACCGTTTTTCCCCTCATTCTTCTCCAAGTTATCTCTTCTACCTCACGATTCCGTACGTCATTAAACGGTACGTTATATTTAACTAACTGTTGATGTGTAGTGCGTAAAACAAAAACGTTCCAAGCTTACCCTGAAATAGAAGATGTTTTGTAGACCAATGTACAAAGTGATTTTGTTGAGTTATAGTAAAAAATTTAATACGCTAACTAATTCCCTCGGTCACAGTCTTTTTTGCGAAGCATTGTAGCTTCTCGACCAACAGCTTCTGTGTAACAAGAACGTTCGTTACCATGTTCACAAGAACTAATCACTATTTCCTGTAATAAGTCGGATCAATTCGGTCCACTCCCTCCTACCTTATATCTTTGAGACTCGTTTTAACATTATAGTCCCATCTACGACTGGATCTTCCAAGTGCTCTCTTTCCTTCAGTGTTCGCCAACAAAACCGTGTAAACATTCCTCTACTCCAACCACTCGAAATGCCCCGCGCAACACATCCTCCTTGATAGCAAGAGAAATTAATTTTACATTGACATATATTTGACATTTTCTTTTTACTTCTTATTTTTATCCATAACATGTGTCAGAAAATATTTTGTAGGGTCTATATGCAACCCATATATATATATACCATCGTGTAGATCTGCCTCATCTTCGTTTAACCTTATGTTTTGGTGTTGCAGCCAAAATTTTGTCAGAGCATTCCTCATCCAGAGATATTCTAACATCTTTTTAGTCTTTATTTTCTGAAAGCACATTAAATTACCACATAGCGGTAGGGTCATCGCCCCTTAAAATTTTTTCATTCCCGAAACTCTATTCACGTTGCCACTGAGGATTCCACTCGTAGCAATCGGGAAAATTTCGATCCGTCTGTGGCTGAGTAATTCACCAAATTTAATGAAGAAGTCCAATATTTACACGTGTCTCATAAACCTCCTACCGCACACCAATTATCACATGGCACAACATTTATCTTGTTATAATCGGAAACATTCACAGAAACTTTTCTCAGTTTCGCGCGTTTATTTAGTGCAATATAAATACCTGTTAGGTATGTAAACGTTTTCAAATCTGCGCTTTGCAACAGCAGCTTCATGGTGAATGAGGTATAAAAACAACGGATTTCGCTGGATGTGTCCGCCACTAGAGTGCACCTTTTCACTGGATCACGTGCAATAGAGATGCATGCTGGGAGCATGGCACTGTCTTTCTCCCTGTCTCTCTTTTGTGTTGGAGTGAGGAGCACGCGTAGGCTTCATGACCCAGATACAGGGATTTCTACCCTCACTGTGCTGCAGAGGCTGTTATTTGCATGCATCCGTTATTACCGGGTTCAACAAAATACTGTGTTGTAACAAGCGGTAAGGAGAGCAACTTGGAAATTGCTACTCTTAAAAGAAGGCCAATGCGTTTTAAGGAGGTGAGCGTATTAGAGCAAATCTAATTAAGATGGAAAACAAAGTAATTAGACAAATAAAATAATTTAACTGTATGGGAATATAGCAGGCTCGGAAGGTTTCAATCTGTATGTTGAACAAGTTGGCCCATATTTTACCCTTTGGCTGCGGGGCTAGACGTTTAAATTTTGGGGCATCCTGTAAGTAAAACGTGAATATTTTACGGACCAGAACAGATAACGTTACGAAATACACGTCATTTTGTGGAGGAAAAAAAAAACCCGGATATTTCACAAAATGTCTTAAAAAATTCAGTAAGTATATTTGTTGACTAAATACAGTGGAACCCGCTTATAACGAAATCGGTTTATGCGACACCTCGTTTTCAGCGTCAGATATTGTGTGCTACTAATTATCTCCTCACTGTTAACCATGACATTATAGTACTGGGTTATAACAACACTCTTTTATAACGATGCAAAACATTCAGTCTCCTTCATGACGTTATAACCGAGTTCCGCTCTGTATGAAATGCGGTCTTTTGGTGGTAGCGTGTTAAAGAAAACAATAAGGGGACATTGTTAAAATTATGTAAGGTAGTAGCGGTACCAACTCTTCTATACAGGAACGAGAACTGGATTTCAGTAAAACAGAATGAAAGATGAACTGACGCAATGAAATTGTAGAATTGTAGAACAGGAGACCAACAGGTGCACACTTTTTATAAAATGTTCGTAAAAGATGTTTACTCACAGATCCGACATGTTTCGGTACATATATGTACCATCTTCAGGGGTAGTATTGATGATAGAGCACTAGTTATGAAACATTAGAGGGTCCGACGTATGCCTTGTGTAAGTAGTTTCACTTGAACTAAAAACACTTGTATAAAAATACTTAGAGTCTTAAAAATCTTGATAAAAGTCACAAAACACAGATTTGCCCAAAACAATGAAGGTAAAACTCAACACATACACTTCAGTTTTCATGCTTGATGCTGTTCACCAATAAAATCCAAGTTGCTGATTCTTGAAGAAGCGGTGGAGTTTAGACTTGTATAATACATGCATCAGTGTTTCAAGTGGCCAAAATGTGGCGTCGTCCTAAAAACGTTTTTACAAAATTAAAGCATATATCTAGAAAGTCAAACTTTAAAAACTGTACACGTTTAAAAACTTTTATTGGATTGTGATACGTACTGTACCTTACGGGGATAACGGTTGAGTGTATGATGAGACTAAGGTTTGGGGTGGCGGAGGGATGTTTATATCAGGGTAGGTACCTGTGGGATGGGGAGGAGGGGAGGGAAATTAAGGTTTTTAGGTCAATTTCAGGATATGCATTATGTAACCAAACAACAAATAGAGAAATAAGAAGTGAATGCGTACGATTTAAAGTAAGCTTTTTTAAAGACGAGACGTGCCCGTTGTGTTGTCAAATCACAAATATGTATTGTCAAGGTTAGTCACAGAAAACACAAAATTTATTTTTATTTTACAGGCAACATGTTTCGGCTCTATTTTGAGCCATCGTCAGGCCTTTTCTAAAATGTATGTATGTACATGCAGGCATCTTGTATTCAAACACCCCTAGATAAATTTATATATTTACATACATTTATAATACATTTTAATGTAAAGTGGAGATCTCCATCCTAGTGCAGTTCTAAACTTTGTTTCAACGTTCTTAGAAAAGGCCTGACGATGGCTTAGAATAGAGCCGAAACATGTGGCCTGTAAAATAAAAATAAACTTTGTGTTTTGTGTGACTAACCTTGACAATACATACGAGTGCTTGTCAAATGAAAATATTGTGGACTGTAGATGCAGGTGTACAGAACTTTGTTAGGGCAGAAGGATACACGCGCTGTCAAGTTAGTGTATGAACACGCTGCTATTAGTAATAACAAAATACGTCCATTACTGCTGAAAGTAAGGAATCTTGAGCCTGTCAATATTTTATACACTTTTTATTACGTTATAGGCTACTAACACTAACTAACTAACTAACTCCATGGAGCAGAAGCCTTCTAGAGAAGCAAACAGTTTCTCAGCTAGTCAAGAAAATCCCCACATTTTATGGAACCCGGAGGTTCATTACCGCATTCACAAGAGCCCGCCACCTGTCCCTATCGTGAGCCAGCTCAATCCAGTCCATGCCCCCATCCAACTTCTTGAAGATCCATTTTAATATTATCCTCCCATCTACGCCTGGGTCTCCCAAGTGGTCGCCTTCCCTCAGGTCTCCACCAAAATCCTGTATGCAAGTCTCTTTTCCCCCATACGTGCTACATGCCCCGCCTATCTCATTCTTCTCGATTTGATTACCCGAATAATGTTTGTTGATGAGTACACGAAATTAAGTTCCATGTTATGTAGTCTTCTCCACTTAGGCCATTGACACTATCCTGAAAATTTCCTCATTTTTTGTATAGGATATTCACGATTCGGGAGTTGGCATTGCACCTGTCTTAAAGTTATTAGTTGTCATTTTAGTGACAGATGTTTAGTATTTCTAATTCTGATGTTAATGACTGCAATTGAGATCTAACCCGGGACATTCTTAATGCTATAATTGTATGCTAACCATTTGATCACCTGCTAAATACAACCTGTCTTTACAGATAAGCCCTAGTCCGGATTTCAGGTGAGCCTAACTTTCTAGACATCACGCATGTAAAGCACACCGCAAATGCTGTTTAATGTATGTTCGCGTTATAAAACTGAAGAATCTTTACTCCCGATGCCAAGTGGAAATATGTACATTTTACTTAAAGAATGAGCAGACAAAAGCGTCCACAAACCTGTACTGAATTTGGTTCAAAGAAGGATCAGTTTTTCCGGTGTATAAGCACCATATTGTAAAGGCATACAGTCTTATTGTGCTGCTCCCAGTAGCCGCACGTTATAAGGCGTGGGTTAGCGGCCTCTCAGTCTCTGGGATTGCGGGTTCGAATCCTACTGTGGGAAAATGGATATCTGTCTCTTGTGATTGTTGTGTGTTGTCAGATAGATATTTCTGCGGCGAGCTGATCACTCGTCCAGGGGAGTCCTACCGAGTGTGGTGTGTCTGAGTATGATCGTGAAGCCTCTATAATGAGGAGGACCCGGCCCACTATGGGCCGTTGCGCCATGGGAGGGAAGACTTACGGCGTTCACAGTCCACGTGTTTTATTTTTCGGTATGAGGCCATTAACAACCGATAAAATAATTACTTTTGAAGGAAATAAGTAGATTCATTGTAAATTAATTATTTTACAGTCGACTGTGGATTGAGTTTCACATTCATTACATCAGATATGACGTCAATTTGACAATTATATGATCAGTAAAATACATGGATGTCACATGATATGTAGACTGACCAACATACCTTTAGAAGATGGGTTAAAGGGGAAACCACATTCAAATGAGTATTAGTGTTTTCTGTGACGTGATCTGCTGGCTCCATCTTCAGTTTTGAAGGATACACTCCTCTAGACTGAAGATGGAAGCATCGTGTTGCTCCGAAACGTTCGGACCTGTCTATCAAACTGAACGGTGTCGTATCCCAGAAGGCCGTAATGTTTAAACCTGATGGTAAACATTTCCGCAGTTGTTATTTGCTTCTGTGTCGCTTTTTTTCTCTCGAGGAGATGGAAGGACACATAAATCTCTAGAGGATATGACGTACACCATTTACGTCGAAGACAAGCGTCATCTGTTAACTCTGAATCAACTATAAACGCTTTGATTTCTCGTTAATGGAATAGTATCTGTTGCTTCAACCAGACATAGCAGCCGGAGAAACGGATGTCACTAGAGGAAGCAGACCTCCATGTTGGTTTCCTATCGGAAAGACTCAGCTTTGACAGTTCCAACTCACCCTCTCATCTATCCACCCTTTCTTCCTTTTAGGGCTTATATGTCTTCACCGAAAAAAAAGAAAAAGAAAACAAGCTACAAAAAAGAACTTAGACAACACCTGTGGATCTGAAAAGTCACTCTTAATGTACGGTAGTCGACACATCTGTACACACGTAACGTCTTCTGTTAAAATTTAAGATATCCTGCTTTAAATCTTCTGTTATCATGACGTATTGTGATACGGTGTTTATGAACAGTGGTTCTAGGATCCGCAGTGATCTGCGGCTAAATTTATACCTCTTCGTGAATTATAAACAATACTCTGCATGTGTGTGTATTAGCCTACAACAAATGAAAACTGAGCGAATTTTCCTAAGTTGTAACTTTTCTGTCTTGCATGTAAGAGGTGTCCGGTTCGCACATCAGGTGGGGCACCGACTATCCTGGCAGAGATCTTTCGTGATTTTACTCAGGTCTTCGAGTCTGGCTATCCTGAGCCATCATTCAGTCTCTCCATTTAAATGTCAGGACAGCACCTTCATTTAGGGTACAGACGCTTCCTTCCACGTCCTTAACAATTCATTAAGCTCTAACCATCTTATTAAATTAGTACCTTATGCTTATTGCCGGAGTAAAGCGGCCAGAGCGTGAAGCTTACCTCTGTTGCTGAGGTTAGGCATGAGCGAAGCTATACTTACAATCCCCCATGCGCCTTTATGGCGTGGACAGGGACAAATTTGACGTTATTTTGCATTACCATCTTAACATTACACGCTATAGGTCTATAATTTGGGGTGGTGGCACAGCCCTTAAATCAACAAATATTTTAGCCCGAATAACAAATTACGTCTTACACAAAGGAAGGAAGGGACTGTTTTAATTCTTTTATACTCTGGTCTTATGCTTTAAGGCGCTGTTTAATCTAGTAGGCAGTTACCAACTTTCTTGTGGAGGCTGAAGTTTTTAACGAACTGTCTTGTCGTAAATGTCCGTAACCACCAACAAGAAAAAAAAGTAGCACAAAGACCGCAGCTTTGTATATACATAACAGTGAAACATTTAGTGTCAAGTTTGATCCCTGTAATCGGAACGGGCTCTTGTCATTTATCGTCGTCATCATCATTGTCATCGTCATCGTCGTCATCATAATCCTCCTCCTCCTCCTCATCATCATCATCATCATCTGCTTTAATTGTGGTGGTATAAATGTCTCTTCTCTGTAGCTGGGATTCTGCACGTGCCGTTCGTACTCACATGAAAATCACGATCAATTTATGCATGAATCTGTGAAGAAATGAGTAGCATTCTGTGTGACATGGAACACTAAAGGTCTTAGAACCCACGGACTTCATGTTGGTGCTTCTACATGATCATTACATACGCTGTTCCTGGCCACAGCGCATGTGTACCACACGGAATCCCAAATTGAGTAGTTTTTGCCACCATAGATTTTATTCCCTTTATTACATAGGCTGTGATTTGATGCCATATTTTTTTTAACTGAATTTGTCCATAAATGTGCGACGTTTCAGAAATCAGAAAATTACATTTTTCAATTTTGTTCAACCGATACACTGGTCACAGTATTTTATAAATTGATGTTGGTAAATCAATAATGGGGAGACGTGTTGAATTAATGGCTATGCAGCAACTGCTGCCTTCCAGGGACCAATTTACTGAACCCCAGGTCGGTGAAACCGCTGGTCACGTACTGTACGTACACTGGCGGCAGAAGCGGTGTGGGCCAGCCACCTCCTGTCTATCGGCCGGTTTCCTTCCACTTACCGGTTTGTAATCACTTTGCACCAGTCAAGGTACTACAGCTAGGCGTCTCTCTTTGATCATGTAATTAAGACACCAACCATAAGACAGTCTTCAACCATCGTCAGAACTATCGACGTCATAGACAGAAGACAAAGAGTTTTTAGGGTAACCGATGTAACAAATTATTTAGCCCAAGAAAGACAATAGATAACCGATATGTCTACAGAACCCGTGTATGTGATTTATCTCTATAAACAGACTTTCTGTTTTCTCAGAACTGCTAGGGTGCAGTGGAACATTGTCTCTTGATTGCAACTGCACCTTAGTAGTTTGTCGGATAAACAGACCGATGATAAAAAAAAATTTTCAAGTAAGGCAAACAGGAAAAGATTCTGCAAGACAAACTTTTACTGGATCATAGTAATGAGCAAGGTCATATAAAATAACTGTAATTTTTAAAAAACATTTAGAAATTCCAAAACGTGTAATTGTGGAAAATGGTCGTACAGATTGCGAGTCTTGATCATGCAACAAGAGAAGCAATGTACGTATAAACATAACATTGAGACGCGTTCGTGTAAGCATTGTTGCCCTGGAAACACAATAAATATTACATATTTTGAGTGTGTGTCTTTAGCCATAGTTATTCAGCATGCAAAGCGCATGCGCCATATTATATTGTCATCTGTGGCCTGTCTAGCTGTACCATATTTTTTCCACGTTACCTCCTAAACGGCACGATTTTCAGAAAAAAAGTTGTTGGACATAAAATGTGTATTTTGATTTTCCCAACAACTTTGTGTGAAATAGTTCTTGTTCTAAGAAGTGTTGAGCGAGATAGTGTCGTAAATTTACATAGGTCTTCATGTAAAGTACACGTTATTCTTGTCAGATTTTAACGAAACTTGAAATTTCTCGACAGATTTTCGAAAAATAGGCCGCACGAAATACCAGATTTCGTGAAAATACGGCTAATGGGGGCCGAAGTGTTCCTTGCGGACTGTCAGACAGATATACAGACATGACGACGATGGTAGTCGCTTTTCGAAATTTTGCGAACGCGCCGAAAAACAAACCAGATCACGCTGCACTGATATGTTGAAAGAATGGGAGACCCCAACTTCCCGGAGCGAGTGCCTCGAGTGGATACAGCCAGGAAGGACGGGTAGTGGGACGAGGGTCGATAATTAAACGCGTGAAAGTAACACCATATTACTTCGAACTTAAGACGCACATTTTCTCACATATTTCCGAAATGAAAATTAGGGCGTGCCTTAAATTCGAGGTATTATTTTCCACTCTTCGAAAGTCTCAACAAGATCCTTTTCCTGGAAGAACTAGTGGCCTCGCTAAAAATGCAGTAAATTTAATGGAGAGTGAAATGTATTTGCTTGCAATTGTTTCTGAAAATCCCTTTTTAAAAATGCGTTGTGTCTTATATTAGAAGGTGTCTTAAATTCTAAGTAATGTGGTATGTGTTCCAACGGCAAAGGAACGACTCGACTAAGACCAGTGCCGTGGATATAGGAAAATCGAGATTGGCCACGGGATTATGTGTTTAGTGCTAATAATCCGATAGTTCCTTATGCATACGTGGACATGTAGACCTATATAGAAGTATGCATGCACGGAGCTTTCTATCGGTGGTGCGCCGCAGTACCAGCACCTTTTATCCTCTAACGAAGGGAAGTAGGGCAAAATAGGTTTAAAGCACTCTCTTTGTTGTGTGAGGACTGTTATTTTTTTCAAAGAAATAAAGCACTCTCTCTGTCGGTCTGTTTGTTTTTCTGTCTTGTCCGTGTGTGTGTGTGTGTGTGTGTGTGTGTGTGTGTGTGTGTGTGTGTGCGCGTGTACCTATGTATAATAAAGTCAGATTTAAGGCGGTCAGGCTATTTTCTGTTAATGCTTTATTTTCAATTATTTGACGGTATTCTTCAAGTAGTTGCAGGTTTTTATTTCTCGTTGTACGAGGTATAAGCTCCAGAGACAGACATCGATAGACAGTAGGTAGTTGGACAGTTGGTAGAGAAGGTGCGGCTTGTTTCAAAATCACGCCGTAAGCATGAGTAACTTTTGGAAAACATGCTGATCTTTATTCAGGTATCCCAGCTGAGATTCATATGTTAGATATAGAAATTGCCTGATAAAATATCAAGAAAGTCTACATTTTTACAGCGGTGTACTTACGTACAGTCAACACTGCTTATTTCCATGGACATTATTGTCACTTTGGTTTTTGTAATTGACACAGATTTTGTTCTCTGTGAGGTATGACCTGAAGTTTTATGTGTAATGTAAAGTGACTGGACACAGTTTTCACGTTGAAATATATGCATCTCCTGCAGTCCTCCCAATATTAACTTAAAAATTTTCTTTCAAAGGCAACCCATCCACCCTTATTACAATTTTGCCATAAAGCATTTCTTAGATTGCAAAATTTAACAAAATTTAAAATTTAGCCACAATTCTCAGCTTCTTTCCTTTATTGCATAATAAGCTGCCTGTCACTTTATCTTCTTTACTTTCTGACGTTATACTTTGCCTCATTCCTATGCTTACACGAAAAACGAACGAGAAATGTCTGGGAACATCTGAGCCGTAATTTTTTGGTTATCTTACCTATTAAACGTGTTATGGCCTACTGTTCCTCCTAATTCTTTTTCTCCTTCTTCTTAGTCCTCCAAGGATTAAGCATTTTCGCTTTATTGCCTTACGCTGTGCTGAAAACTTCTTAACTTTTCTAACGCAGCAAAATGTATTTAACCCTTTAAAGACGAAGCGTATCTGTTTTATATAAGGACTCAGTGCGTACCGCGCTGTAAACACTCCCCACTTCGGTTATAAAAACCAATCTCTTAATGTTTTATAAGGCAAAAGGTGCTGTTTGTTCTGAGATCCGTACAAAACACATAAACGCAATGTGGGCACCACGTAGAATTTTTTAATGTTAAACCTGGTGGTATGTAAAGTTACCGCTAGGCTTTAAAAGGTTAATAGAAAACTTTCTGCCCCGCTTATGTACGAGAATTTATGTAGAGATTTACAGGAAAGAAAGAAATGCAATCAGGATATGTTTATCTATATGAGCTGGAGAGGGGAGCTGAAAGGTAATTGATTTTGTGGTTACTGTATTTGCTATGGCAAAGCATTGGTAGAAATATACGTGGTATGTGATGGTAAGCATAGGCGCAGTGAAGTAACATCAATATGTCGGGTATTGCAAAGAGCCTGGGGCTACATCTCTGGCGATTCCACAGTGATTATTGCCTTTGTTCATCCCCCTTCTCAGGTCTTACAAGCCTTCCTGTTTTCGAAGGCATCTGTCCACTTATTTTGCTTCTGCTACACATTTGAAAGTACAGTTTTTTTTTTCGGACAGATTGTACATTACAATTACTGGACTGGG
Organism: Coptotermes formosanus; assembly: GCA_013340265.1. Taxonomy (NCBI): domain Eukaryota; kingdom Metazoa; phylum Arthropoda; class Insecta; order Blattodea; family Rhinotermitidae; genus Coptotermes; species Coptotermes formosanus. The sequence continues at coordinate 2,606,729 of BLKM01000221.1, forward strand.
GCTTAAATATGGAGATTCCTTGGATATGTTTCTTCTACTGTCCTTTATCACCGAGCTTCCGTCTTTCCTTCGATTTTGAAGAATAAACTTTCTTACGTTATGAAGCTCTTTGTGGTACCTGCTACTATGTTTATGTACCCTAACGTTAATGTTCATTTCGGTACGAAACTGTCTGTACTCTCACATTTACTTACAGTTAAACAATAAAATCACGTTTGTTTTGGAGCAGCCTGTGGTAGATTCTACTTACTGTCATGTTTGCTTACATATAAACAATACAGCACATTTCGGTATGGAACCGCCTGCGGTGTATTCTGCTTAATGTGATGTTACCCAACACCTAAACAGTACAGTCCGTTCTGTGCGGAATTGTCCGTAGTAGGTTCTTGCTGCTGTAATGTTTCCCTACGCCTAGACATAGGCCGTGCCATGGCTCAGGCGGTTAGCCGCCGGCCTCCCACCGCGGAGGCCCGGGTTCGATCCCGGGGTCAGTCCATGTGGGATTTGTGGTGGACAAAGTGGCACTGGGACAGGTTTTTCCCCGAGTTCTTCGGTGTTCCCCTGTCAATTTCATTCCACTGGTGCTCCATTACTAGGAAAAGGACAAAAATAATAATCATCATCTTCCTCTTCATCATAGGGTTGCACAATAAGCCTCATGGCTGCAGCGCGTCCGTAGCGTCTGCTGCGGGGCCCTTCACCACTACACCTAGACATTAGAAGCCCTTTCGATATGGAACTGTCTGCTTTGCCTGCTAAAATAGCCTTGCTACTTTGTACTGTATTTGCAGTCGTCATTTGAAGGGAGGTGACATTGTTGAAGCCGAATGCTTTACGTACCGAAAATGGCAAAAGTTTTTGTTGATTTTTGAGTCTTGCTTATTTTACTGTGTCTCAAAAATCCGCTGAATAATTCATGTCGTTCCCTTCTGGCTTCGGGCAACGTGATTAGGACTGATAGAGGGGCACTACGGTTTATGAGGTTCGTACTTTCTCTATCTTCAGGGTTAAAAAATCTTATACAATAATGTTTGTCACTGCAGAATGCCGTTTGATAATACTATATTTTCAACTTTGCCTGATTTTGGCGTGAGATGTTAACTTGTCTGTAAGAATTTGTAAAATAATTTTCCTACTGGATATTTTAAAACCAAAAGCGCATCATATAAAGAATGTGTTCTCTGTCAGGTTTTGTTTGGTAATGAAATAGCTAGAACATTGGAATGGATGTTTTGATAAAGTTACGAATATGTGTGGCGCCCAGCGTTGTATGCTAATCCATAAAAAGCCAAGGCCTCTACACAAGAGGACAAAATCTCTACAGTTGGTATGGATAAGGTATCTAACCACGACCTCCGTATCAACAACTGGCTTCTAGATCTTAACCCTTTAAAGCCTAGCGGTAACTTTACGTACCACCAGTTTTAACATTAAAAAATTCTACGTGGTGCCCACATTACGTTTATGTGTTTTGTACGGATCTCAGAACAAACAGCAACTTTTGCCTTATAAAACATTACGAGACGGGTTTTAATAACTCAAGTGGAGAGCGTTTACAGCGCGGTACGCACTGAGTCCATATATAAAACAGATACGCTTCGTCTTTAAAACGTTAAGTGAAATCCAGCTTCACCCAGAAGACGACTGTAATATAAATCACTGATCTAACCATAACTTAAAATCCTGCACTTTCTTCAACATTTCCGCGTCTTGCCACTGTACATCAACTTACGGGTGTTTCAATTACTTGTAGCCGCTTTTACTTCTGTTCACTGAAATTAAACTCGTTTACTACAGTACCATATTCAGAGCGTTATAACCCAAGAAACACTCAGTGCCTTGGCTATTCTGTCCGTTAAAGATCCTTGGGCGCCTTTGTTATTCATGTCAGCAGGTACTGATGTAACTTCCAAGTAAAGGGCTTGATGAAACAACATAGAATGACTCTGCAGTGATTCAAATCTGTAAACACCCTTTCTGTATTTTATTTTGTATTCTTTTGAGGAAAGAGAGGAAAACCCTGTGGTTTTTCAGGTGACCGCTGTGTCTGGCAAGTGAGTTTCTATTGTTGCCTCAGGAAGACTGTAAACCGAAACAAAGACAGGAAACAAAGCGTGATGCGAGTGTAGCTTCCTACAGTATAAAAAGCTCGTTGTGTCTGTCTGAGTACGTGATTCATTGACTTCATGAATGCACGTCAGGCAGGTAACATAACTATGGGAAGCCATGTGTCATGCTTCGTGTAGGTGATTTTAAACGGAATTCTTATCGGACGGTGAAAACTTTCAAACCTAATCCACTTAAATCACGGACTACTGAATTATGGCTCAAGTGGAGTCCATGTTAATATAATAATCGCATTTTTGACTAGTCCTTTAAAAAACTGCGTGGTATTTAAGTATAATTGCGTTCTAACTACACTGTTTCTTCGAAACATGTGTATGGGCCCACCTCTTTCAAGATAACGCCAGTGCTGAGGCAATATGCAGAATGAAGTTTGTTCTCAAGTTGTCTGCCGAGGAATCCTCTATCCAGATATTTCCGTAGAATTCCTCAATTCTCCTATGCGAACCTCGGCAAGTGTATTGATATGAAGCACTGCCACATATAATCCTGTCCTTTACAATTGATCCTACAGGAGAACTCCCCCGTTTGCTCTAGATCTGAAGGAAAGAAAAATCCTGCACTAGTAGTCTAGTGTCAGCCAGCCGTTGAGTGATTATCCAATCAGAATTCAAATTCAGTTCGCTTAAGACACTAATATTGAAAGCTTCAATGCTTGTGTTGTCTAACTCACAGTGCGCTCGGAGTGTCTGAGTGACTGAATGAGTGAACGAGTCAGTGATTCACACACCAGGGTTGCCCTGGTTACCGACCCGGGTTGCCATGGAAGATAAATGACAGTAGAAGTTACTATATCTCTACTAGATGGCAGCAGTCCGATGAAGGGAATTAACGATAGGTGGTTCGTGAGTGACGTCACATTCCTGGTGAGGTTGTCGTGTGAATATTATATTAGGCCCATCGTGTGACGGGGGCGCATGTCCAGTATCAATATCAGAACTTAACATGTTACCTGTATGACCACAAAGTTCCGGATTACAAATGAAGCCCCCAGTTTGAAGCAGGGCTGTGGAGTCGGAGTCGGAAGGAATTTTTAGGTGGCGTAGGAGTCGGAGTCGGTAAAAATGTACCGACTCCGACCTCAGTCTAAAATCTTAATTAGATACTCCAACTCCACAGCCCTAATAGCTACAGTAACCCTGAGATTTATAGTTAAATATCGGGTATAAGTCAAAAAAGTAGCCTGATGATTCACGTGGTGGCGATGAAATGTCTTACAGGTTTACCATTATTAATACATATTGAGCTTTTATGAAGGAGTCGGAGTTTTAAAAATCGAGGAATCGGAGTCGGAGTCAGAGCTTGTGTATACCGACTCCACAGCCCTGGTTTAAAGCGCGTGAATGAAATAATATCTTCCTTCGTCAGGGCTATTGCACACTTCAGGGAACAATGATGGATGGGCGTGGCTCAGTAAATCGGAATATGTACTGTAAATTTGTACATTTCATAGGTAGAATGTACAATAGCCGTTGAAAATTGCAATTGCGATTATTATTGATTAGTATATAAAAATAATGTTTATAATATGAACATCTAACATCAAAAGCCGACATAGATTATGGAACTGTAATGCATCCACGGATTGGCCGCGACATTTTAACGCTTTGTAGGTAATCTTCCTGGACACATACACATACAGTGGCTTTTGTAGTATCAGATTTCATGCGCTAAACATTGGTGAATGTCAAACGGTATTTGTTGCTTTTGTGTGTCCGCAATAACAGAGATTTCAAGCTCAGCATTCCTAGAATAATACTGGCTAGTCTATGTGGGATTTGTGGTGGGCAAAGTGATACTGAGACAGATATTTCTCCAAATAATTCAATCTTCCCCTCTCTGTAGCCCTCTAGCAACGTTCCACGCTCATGTTTCATTTATCTGCTACCGACGCTACATTAACGTAGCAATTGACAGCTTCGTTTAATAAAACATTTGTCCCTGTCAGAGTTAATGTAATCCTTTAGCCCCTTTCATACTATAAATATCCTTACTGTTCTACAGGGCTATTGCGTATCCTCCATCGTCATTTCTGGTCTCAAATATCGTTACTGGTTTCAGAAATCGAGAATTCGGAACCGTCAGTATGTGTAAAATATGGCATTTTTGTCGTTAATTCTCTTTCGCTTTGTGCCATTATGTGGTGATATATATTGATCCTCACATTCAACCCGCGCTTAGATTTGCTCTTCAGACTATATCCACCATATTGTTAATGGAACAAACGGATGAATAGCGCCCTCTCTGTTATCGATATATCAACAAGAGAGAGATATATTCTGTAGCGCTGTTGATTGGCGAAGTGTTGTGTTCCTCTACAGATAATTTCAGTGGTAATATTAATGAATAATGACAGATCATGAATGAAATTAGAAACCAAGATACAAGGAGCCAATTAGAACAGGATATTTGACAGAGAATGTTCAGGTTTACCAGACTGCATTTCTTGTTCACGTGGAGAAAATGGTCAAGGAGAGGTTGGTTAAACAAGCTTTAAAACATGAGCCGCAAGGAGAATATTCACTGAGAAATGAATCAAGAAGACTGGTTAGTTTCATGGCAAATGAACTGGTTTCAAAGACCTGTGTGTTTACAAGAAAAGAAAGAAGCGTAAATGAAAAGTCAAAATTTTAATCATCGACCACAATTCAGATTGCAAAATTATTTTACAATCGTGATGGTTAGGCAAGTTTCGGAGGAAAATACCTGTGTCCATTGTCAGACGTATAACGAAACTGCACTACCATTAAAACCAAAAATATTGCAACTTGTCAGTAGCTTTTCTACTGGCTATATCATAAGTTTCAGGTTCGAATCTCCGTCAAGATTCGTGTTTCCGTGGTTAGTTTCAGACCAGTAGATGATTGTTGGGGTAGTATCTTAAAATAAGTCACGATAATTGTTCATTTTCAGTAATAATGTTTATTTAGGCACGAACATCTGCAATGTTGTTGTAACATAATACAGTAGCAATTTTGTTATTTCTATTACCGACCTCCGAACTGGAAAACTTCACCTTGTCAATCATCCGAGACTGCTTACTAAGTCTATTCTTATGTACCCTCCGTATCTGGAGGCCATCTGGGTCAGATGAGCCAACAGTAGATACTGAAATTTGGTGTGAAACTCTCTTTTAAAACGCCCACTTGGAAGCAAGACCACATGTGAGATGAAAACATAGTTCCACTTTGTGTCACATCTTGTCTCAGAAGAAGAAATAGGTCGAGTGAACCTAGTTGCACTTCGTGGATTAACGTGCTAGGTCTATTATTCTGTGCGTTTACGTATCAACTGAGTTGAAGCCAAGTTTCACCTCTAAAGGGAATGAGTGTGCAGTCTATTTCTCCATCGCGCACCTAATGAAGTTTCCAGTTCACGAAATGCAGTCTTTGCATCGCGATATATTGCAGGGTTTGTGAGTCACAGGCATTCTATGTGGCTGTAGTGCGCACGTGTCTCTTACTGAGTAGAATGGAACCTGTTGCTCGAAAACTTTCACGTATTTGTCAATTATTTTCCGGGTTTACGTGACAATTTCTGTGGCATCTGTGTTCTGCGTATGTTTCTTAAGAGGGGCACATATCGACAAGCAGTTGATTCATGTTCTGTCCGATATGCAGCCTGGAAGTAGCTAAGTGGTGTGTGGGCGTCTATATGCAACACGAGACAGAGCCTACGGAAAGTGACAGAGCGTGTTTGTATAACGTAAAGGAGCAGAGGGAAGTGACAGTCATATTTGTCAAAAATAAGGCAATGTCCCTCTATGCTGGTATGCGTAGTTCACGTCGTCCTGTAGTTATGCATCGAAATTAAATATCGGTAACAAACAATTTTAGTCAGTACTACGCAGTTTATTAGTTAATAAGCTACCAGTCTCAGCTTTTGTACTTAACCTTCATCACAGTACTACAAAACTTTATATAAAATACTTATATTTAGTTGCTGTGCCATTCCGTTTCAGAACTTGGGATCCCGTGCTTCTGAATTTCCACATTCCACAAACTAAAATACTTAAAACATTGTAAAATAGTGTAACTTGTATTATTGAATTTTTTAAGTTTTTTCTCATTCCATTAGTAATGAAGCATTTACTATTTTTGTGTATAAATTCTACAAAATTATGAAGTTGTATTGTGTTTTGATTTCCTGCTGTAAGTGGTGCAAGATCTGTACGCATTTAGTTTTGTTTTCTTCCCCTCTAGTTCTTACGTCGCTCTTTCGTCCATTTTCTGCGTTAAAATATTTAAGTAACACATTTTCAAGCGTTTTGAAGTATTTTATTTATAGAAAGTGTCTTAATTCGAAAACCAGAATGTGTACCTGCATTATGAACTAGTTGTTTTGTGCTCACTGAAATTTCTCTGTTAAGGTTTACAAACGATATAAATCAACTTATGATAAATTGGTTCTGTTTAGATACACATTTTTTTATAAGTACTATATCATCTGTAATTAAGTGACAGTTGCTTGTACGGACATTATGCTTTATTTCAAATAGACATTTTGGCGGCGTTGTTCTCCATAGGCAATGAGTAAGGTACACACCTAACAAGACAGCAGTTCTCAAGAGGCATAACAAAGCTGAAGCGGTTGTGCGTATCTTCTCCTTGCTTTTTGGCATGTAAAGCACTGTCACCATGTCCCCTCTGAATAGTTTTTATTCTTATACCAGTAGACCCTCTTGCTTTATAGGTTTGTGTAGTTCGCGTAAAGGAAACAAATTTTCCCATCTCACAGTCGTGTTCTGACGTATCTCTGTGGCCCGTCCGCTGGGATATACGTAGCATTGAAGAATCCCACAAGTCAGGAAGCAGACGACAGTCACATCAGAGGACAGTAATAACGTTTCTGCTTATCTTGAGTAGGTATAGACGTACGATATTGTCAGGGGTTTCTAGATCCTTGCTGCAAACCGAAGAAGTCTGACGGGTGCACTTACAATCACCTTATCAGTTAAGATATAAGGGGAATTGAAGATTTACGTTTTAATGAAATTAACCTTTACTTGAAGATACGGTAAGTGGAGTGTAGTTGCTGTATAGAGGTGTTCAGTTACTGTCCCTTTAACATTTCTGTAAACTTATGTTTTTGTGTATGAATAATGGAAAAGAACGGGACAACTCGATCATTTATAAGGGTGAAACAGAAATCTGTATCAATTAAAAATAAATTGTTTGTTCGGATTATTACTTAATTTTGAAATTAAAGTTATTGGGACGCGATATAAAATGCATTGCCTTCTTTATAATCTCTTCTACTTACTCGAGATTGGCGGTGTTAAAATTCCACATAATCGACAATACAGCGAGGTATCGAAAATAGCATATAATACATTTATATATTTATTTAAAGTAGTTGTACTTCATTTAACAACACTTTCCATAATTGAAATACTCCACATGGCTTTATATTGTAGGATCATTAGTGGCTAATGGAATGGACAGGATATGAGAGGAAGCTTTGGTCGCCTCATTTGAGGTGTCATACTGGCATTCACCATCAGCGATTCAGGGTGGTAACGAAATAGCTCAGTTGTGATAGCAGGATTCCGAGACAAGGTCTCAGCCCGAGATCTACCGAATACGGAAAGCGAGTGTTACCATCTCGACCGCTTCAATGTGCTTCATACATTTTACCAATATTTTTTTTATTTGTTGTCTACTTTTTAGGCGAGTTCGCAAAATTACAAAAGTGGCTATTAGCTTCGTGATGTCTGTCCGTCTGTCCGTCCGTCCGTGTATCTATGTGTCCCACCGCATGGACCAACTCGCCTCCCTCCGGACGGATTTCTGTTAAATTTGATATTTGAGCACTTTTAGAAAATATGTTGAGAGAATTCAAGTTTTATGAAAATCTGACAAGAATAACGGGTACTTTACATGAAAACTTATGTACATTCATGACAACACCGCACCCAGTTCTTCTTACAGAGAGAAACATTTCAGACAAGCAGTGTAGAGAAAATCAAAACGTACATTTTATATCCAATAACCTTTTCCGAAAATCGTGCCGTTTGTGGAAAAATGTGGTAGAGCCAGACAGGCACAATTGAAAATATAGTACCGCACATGCGCGTGCACATTGCGTGGTGGATAACTAAGGTTACAGACACACTCAGAATATATAAATAATACTTGTTGCTTTTCCACGACAACAATGGTTACACGAATGCGCCTGAGGGTTATGTTTATACGTACACTGCCCGTGTTGTCGGATTTGATTTCATACACAAAGCTGCCTTCTCCTAGATACATTCCTGACCAAGTTGCTTGTAAGTAACTGTGCTGGGCAGAGTATTTAAGAAGCTGATCCGCTCAGTCAAGATTCAAACTTCTGTGAACAGAAGTGTTCGCCACTACACATTATCGTGAAAGAAATTAATTCAGTGCACAACATTAGAATCTGTTTCTGCCATGTGTAATACATCTCTGAAGAAATATTTTTCTTTCATACTTCCCGACAGTAACTTTCTGTGGATTTCTCATCCTTCCAATTCGTGCTACATGTTGATATTTCGCCATCTCTGTTTATCCGCTCACTGTAATGGTGTTTGAAGAGTAAAATTTATACAGCTGCTCATGAACTTTCTTTACCTTTCTCCTACTTCTCCCCTGACTGTTCTTCTAAACATGCTATTCTCAAACACCCTCAAACTCTATTCTTTCCTTTGTTTGAGTATCTAAAATTAAACTTACAAAAACCCTAAAGGCATGACAATTATCTTAATGAGATTTTCAGAGCAACATATTTCGCGGATATCTGCTTTATGTAACGTATTAAGTACACTTATCAAAGCTTTGTAAATCACAGAAAATATAAATAGCTGCCTTGATTTGTGTGGCTTCTAGCAGTGTACGGTATCTCAAAACAAATTAATTTCTCAAGCTTTGTATATCAGACACAGAAAAGGCAATATCAGTGCTAGTTACGTTCATTCGTTTGTATTTTGGAATAGAAACAAAACTTTTAAGTGAGGTAGTTAGATTACGTTTCATGAGTATGCGTGTCCAGTTGAGGGCGCTCCCTGCTGTATCATTCCGGCATATTGCCTTTGCTGTGGCCACAAAGGTCTGAGTTGAGCTTTCATAAAGCCACAAAACATATTATGTTATTGTTTTCAAGAGACGTGACACTTCGCATTAGTTTTAATCGAAAAAAAGTTCAGTTTACAGGTCACAAAGCAGCATTCCGTTTCGGCAGAGTGACTACCAACAAGTGACAGAGCCTCTTACAACTTTACGTCCTCGACGTCGAAATAGTGCAAAATCGCTTTATCAGCCACTTCTCTTGTTTTAAAGGACAACGACTATTTACGATGTAATGTCCGCGTGGCTTAATGTGTATCTCTTCCAAGAGTCTTTTTACAGATTGACGGAATATTATGGAATTTGGTATGAATAGCATTATGGATGACGCCACCATTAGAACTTTAAATTGGCTAAATACAGGAAAGAGACTCCTTGAGGAAATGTCAGTCGCTTAGCTGGTAAAATAATTTCTTACCTTTCATTGACCCCGAATTTCCATTGCCTCTTCACAGAAACACGTCATTGAAAACCTGCACTAAGCCAGTTTGCCAATCCCAGTGGCCGCGCGATCTAAGGCGTGGGCCTTCGATCGAGCGCTTGCTGCGATCGTGAGTTCGAATCCCAGCGGGGGCATGGATGTTTCTCTTGTGAGTGTTTGTGTGTTGTCAGGTAGAGGTCTCTGCGACGGACTGATCACTTGTCCAGAGGAGTCCTACCGAGTGTGGTGTGTCTGAGTGTGATCTAGAAACCTCCAAAAAAGGGGCGGCCTAGGCCCGATGTGGGCTGTTGCGCCACAGGAAAGGAAAAGCCAGTTTAGTCCGGTACGAAGCTTTAAACTCTGTTTCTCCAGCGTACGAATAACAGAACCTATTATCTGTTCATGTATAGGCCTACTGTACTTCGGTTTTGTAAGGCATCATTTTGTGGCCTTACTACTAAACTTCCGTGGAAATGTAACGCTTCTAATTATTGTGCTCTGTACTTTGCACATCTTTAATTATTTTAACTCTATATGACCCTAATTACAAAATAAGACAGGGAAAGTACGTATGAACGTTACATTGAGGCGCGTTCGCGTAACTACTGTTGCCGTGGAGAAGCAGTAAATATTATATATACTGAGTGTGTGTCTGTAGCCCTAGTTATCCAGCATGCAGTGACCATGCGCCTTATTTTATTATCATCTGTGGCCTGTCTGGCTCTACCATATTCCCACATTATCTCATAAACGGCAGGACTTTAGGGGAAAAAAAACCCTCTCTGAACATAAATTGTGTGTTGTGATTTTCTCTACAGCTTTCGTTTGAAACATTTCTCGTTCAAGAAGAGTTGAGTGAGATATCATCATGAATGTAAATAGGTCTTCATGTCAAATAACCGCTTTCTTTGCGAGGTTTTAATGAAACTTACATGTCGCTACAGATTTTCGAAAAAATAAAAACTCAAATATCAATTTCACGAAAACCCGTTGAGTGGGAGTCGCGTTGTTCCATGCGGACAGACGGACGGACGGACGGACGGAAGGATAAACATAAAGAAGCTGATACTCGCTTTTCGCAATTCTGCGAACTCGCCTAAAACTCTTAAACATTATCTACTAATTTATTTTATACTGATTTTTGTAGACATTTTTTCCATAATGCGAACTTACGCTTTGTGATGTATCCCAGCTTCAAGGGAGGAACGTCCGACTCTTGCGGCTAAGTGCGCGCCAGCAAAAGCCTCAGAGTATGTAACAATTGTTCTAGAATTTTCTTGAAATATAGCGTAAATGAGAGGATTTAAATGCGCAGACTCGATGTAATTCGTCTAGTGGCGACACTGTGGCTGTCGCTGAAGTGTCCGCACGTTGTGTCCCTGGCACTGGTCAGGTTCGTGACCGATGGGGTCACTTTTGCGAAAAACCATCACAGTGAGAACGGTGAGCTCATCAGCATTTATAAAGCCGTCAGCCATTGTGATGCAGAATGGGGCGCTGCGTTCGACAGGAAGTAGGAGATCTTCCTCCCAACAGATTTTATGTCATTACGTAGTGACGCTAACCCACTCACTCAGCATGCAATAAAAATGCAGAGGGTTCCTTGAAAGCTACTGCAGAATGAATTACCTGATTCAAGTGACAGGGAAATGGATGTCCGTCACACTGCACGCGACAATTACTTAAACCACACAGGGGAATGGAGTAGCGTATGCGGTATAGTAAATACTCCGTGTCACACCTACCGAGCACTTTGTATCAAATTAAGGGGTAATTTTCACATCAAAAGCACACTTTGCTTGATAACTTTCTGTCACCCGACACTTTTAAAATTCACCGTGGGACTGTCTTCAGGTTTAGTCTCAAAACGTGGACTTTTAACGTGTTAGCAACAATGATATAACAAAATTCTATTCACACATTTTTATGTTACATTTAACCTACATTGCAAGATACCGTTTAAACATGCTATATGGACTATCTGTGCACAAATATCCGTAAAAATTTTAAGAGGTGATTTTATATAGAACTGCTCTGAGTTTACTGTAAACGTAGATCACAGTGTAATTATAATTCATATTGTAAGATTTGGGGGTACCATAAAAATATAAATTTCACTCTGTAGTCTGCCAAGAACGCACAGGCGGGGAGTAGTGATATAGCTGTACTCTTTCTTTTACCTGGGCGCTATATGTGGTGGGTGGTTAACGCCACCCCTCGGCCGCTTAACCGCAGGGAGTGTCCCGTTACCCACTGTGTAGGAGAGTGGTACCATGCATTGCACGTCGCAGTCTTGTTCACAATTTAGGCTACTTTAATTTTAATCATATGTTTCATTCACTTTATAGTACTGTATGAAACGTCACGCGTCCCGGTACCGTCGCACCATCATCGGACGAGTAAACATGGTCACCGCCATCTAAATCCGGCCTTACTTTTTTGTGTATGTCAAAACTATATGTTTATACAAAATTTATTAAATCCGAGACATATAACAAATAGAAAATAAAAAATAGAAATTAAAACGAATGAATTTCAGAAATACTGCGTTACATTTCCGTAATTTAAAGCCGCACTGGTAACACAGTAACTACTATTACACGCCTATGATAGTACCGCCTTACCGATACGCGTAGCCGTACGTGTATTTGTTTTGATACATGACGTTGTGAAGTAACTGAAATATATGGCAGAAATTAAATTACACAAGCGACAATATGACGAAACATTCTTTATTCCTCTTGGGGCAGATTAAGAAATACTGCAAAATACTACCAATACATATGCGTAAACTCTTCTTAAAAATCTTAAAAGCTCCATTTTGTTGAGTTTTGCATTTTTTCTTTTAGGTGTAGTTTCAGTAAGGTCAACTTTAATGGTATAAGCTTGGCTTTTTGTTATTCTTTACGTGGTGTTGACCTCAGTGTGTGTAGGATGTGTGAAATATGTAAGGTTAAATGAGTATGCTTTAATGTTTCAAAACGCCTATGTCTGACATTTAGTGTTATAACATTTGCGAAGCAGATAATTTGTCCTACCCATTTGTTACGATGTCAGTTAGTTATCTACTGGTCGAAGGTGGATGTTGGCGAACCTTGCTGTTGGGCGTTGTTTATGTTTTCAGGTTTCGATGGACGTCTCATATAACGATAATGTAGATATATATATATCGTTATACGGTTTACAAATGATAACTAACTCCATGGAGCAGAGGCCTTCTTGAGAAGCTAACAGTTTCTCAGCTAGTCAAGAAATTCCCCACATTTTATGGAACCTTTAGGTTCATTACCGCATTCACAAGAGCCCGCCACCTGCCCATATCCTGAGCCAGCTCAATCCAGTCCATGCCCCATCCAACTTCTTGATTATCCATTTTAATATTACACTCCCATCTACGCCTGGGTCTCCCAAATGGTCACCTTCTCTCAGGTCTCCCCACCAAAATCCTGTATGCACCTCTCTTTTCCCCCATACGTGCTACATGCCCCGCCCCATCTCATTCTTGTCGATTTGGTTACCCGAATAATATGTACAAGTAATATTGTGGAATGTTGTAATCCAGTGGTTTCGTTTCCCGGCCGGTGCAAGGGATTCTTTTTATAATGTGTCCAGACCGGATCATTGTGTCCCATCCTCCCTGCTGTTCACGGGGTACTGGTTCAGCGCTAATGTGTATCCTATTTTCTGAATGTTGTATTACAATACAGACTATATCTACTTATAAACAGGATGCTTATGGCATAATGTGACCTGATGCCTTAAGAGAAATTTCTGTTAGGTCTATCGAATGAAAGAAAAACTGAAGGATATGTAAATATTGTAATCAACACCGAAGACACGGAGGGTGCAGAATAATTTCCTCCATCAAGTCTAATTTAGGTCACACAGATAGGGGACGTGCTCTATGAGGTGTGGCGTGAGATAGGAGAGAGGGTACTTCGCTTACATTTCACTGAACACTGCCGCCAGAAAGGTATTGTTGCAAAAAACGTACAAATTAAGGGATCATATCTGAACAAGAGTGTGCTGTTCATGATTTTTTATACCTCAAATATTAATTCTTTGATTCATTGGCATGGTGTGACTGCCCAGGAATATCTGCGCCTTCGGAGAGCTATGGTTTTTTTAATCCTTCTCAGAAATTTTTGTGAATATTAACCGAAAGATTTGTGTTGTTTAAAAGCAGATGTAAAGTTGATTCTGATACGAATCGGTGCGCTGTGTGACTTACTTATACGTCATACTTATATTGTAATATGTTACTTCCCTTAAAAACGGTCTTATAAAAATTGTTACATAACCTGAGCACAGATTTCATTAGATCTTAAATGACAGAAAGTGGCGTGAAGTATTTTTAAATATTCAGTTCGTACGGGGCAGTAAACACATTCTGTCGCGATTACAAACATTATTCATTTAATTCTCTATAGGACAATAACATTTGTTGTTCTGAGATCCATGAAAAACACATAAATGCACCCTGTATACAGTGTATGGGATTTACTCTCGTGGGACGAATGAGTGTTAGTGAACAACGAAGTGTAAATGATTTACATGGAACCGGTCATGGGCGACTTTAAGATACCATACCTAAATTGCTTGATGAGCCTGAAAGGAACCACGAAAAACCGCAGCTTCTTGAGTTAATTTCTCTGTAAGACTATATAACCTATGTATAGCTCGGAGTTTTCGTGGCGACAGCAGTCAATAAAATCTTTTTGCCCTGACAGCCGTGTCAAGGGATTTAAATCAACCGACGTTTCAGAGAGCGAGTCCGTCTGGTATTGATACGTTTCCGGGTAAGCTTGATGTCGTGTCGTTTCAGAACCCTGAAGACTGAGGCGGAGTCAGCTTCTGAAACATCAGTTCATTTAAGCCACTTGATGCAGCTGTCAGCCGGAGATGTTACTGAGGAATGTGCGGACGTCTACCTCCGTTTCTTCAAACATATATATATATGTCTTTGTGCTTCATTAACCTTTTAAAGCCTAGCGGTAACTTTACATACCACCAGGTTTAACATTAAAAAATTCTACGTGGTGCCCACATTGCGTTTATGTGTTTTGTACGGATCTCAGAACAAACAGCAACTTTTTTGCCTTATAAAACATTAAGAGACTGGTTTTTATAACAGAAGTGGAGAGTGTTTACAGCGCGGTACGCACTGAGTTCTTATATAAAACAGATACGCTTCGTCTTTAAAGGGTTAAACACAGTGGTATATTTTAGTGTTTTCTCTGATTCATACAATTCATTCAGTTCTATGAGTCTTTTCACTTGTTTGCCGTAAGTGGGAAGTGGGGTGAGAAAACAGACCTATATCTTCGCACAATCCGACCTTAAATCTCGTTGAATTCACTTGGGTACTGGTTCTCTTGTGTGTTTTCCGTAACTTCCGTACTTATTGGACAAATGTTTACCGTAGCTAATCACAGTCGCTTGATACTCGACACTGTTTTTCGTTAAGGACACTGCACCCTGCATCTAATTCATTGCTTTCCACGTAATGAATAAGTAAGTCTCCTTCCATTATAAAACTCTGTAGATGTGTATGCATCAAATTGTCGGAGGGGGGGGGGGAAGGGTGCATACATATAGGGCCGAACCTTGTATTGGCTATCTTGCCAAGGTGAATTATGCAAGAAACAAGTAAAGTGTAAATGCATTAAGCAGAGTAATGCCAGGTACAAAGAAGTGCCGGTTAATTTACAAGCGTCTTTGAAGGCAAAACCAGGGAGCATCGGCAAGTGGACAGCGATAATATTCTATAACCATTCACTCCAAAGTTTTCCTACGCCTTCCTTTTTTGACGAAGGGAAATAAGGGCAAATAAATTATTTAATTCTGAGGATGTTGTTAATTAATGGTAGTTGGGGTATCTCAGTAGGCATAGTGACTAACTCCGGATCGGGTGGCCGCGAACTCAGAGTAAGCAAATTTTTCTCTTCGCCCTTGCGTATCGACCGGTTACGCAGTCCAAACAGTTTCCTGTCTGATGGACACCTTATGCTGTTTCTCCGGGATTAAACCCAGGGGCGCAAGAACCCGACCTCTCGCCTCCATGAAAAGGACTGATTTTCAGAATGCGTGGAGCTGTACCTGTACTCCGTGTGCGTTCATGGGCTGGTGTTGAATTAATCACAGGGAAATTTTCTTTACTTTCCTATTTATGTATGAGAGCACGGACACATAATGTGACACAGTTGTCGTATGGTAGGCTCATTCAGAAAGTTTCTGAGGTTTAACTAATTTCTAGGCTTGGTCCCTTGTCTAGCATTCTTAACAAGTCACAACCTCTGGCTGGTTGCATCCTTAGGTAAAAAGAAAAGAAGTTTGTGCTT
This sequence comes from Coptotermes formosanus, assembly GCA_013340265.1. NCBI lineage: Eukaryota > Metazoa > Arthropoda > Insecta > Blattodea > Rhinotermitidae > Coptotermes > Coptotermes formosanus. Next base: position 2,622,700 of record BLKM01000221.1, read on the forward strand.
GGTTGGAACGTTTAGATGAACCAGTTTCATTCAATGGACCTCTGAAACACTATTGTGTTCTGTTTTCAGAAGATGATCATAACTGACCATGAGAAAGCTAGCCTTAAACTGAAAAAAAAATCGCAATTAAGAAGTACAAATTAGAGGTATGAAATTAACAGACCATATATTACATATCTGTTTTTTATTTTTCCACTATCATAAAGTCATTTGATGGGATTTTTATATACTCTAGGGAAGTGCTGAATTCTATTTCAGTATTGAAAGTTATTTTAAGGTACTAAACATGGACGAGTGTAAAATCTTCTAATGTTTGATTTAGTTAATTTGTAACTTTCTTAACCTAAGAGTTACGTCTACAGTTACGTCCTGATGCCGGATCTTAATACTCATTTTCAGTTCTTCTTAGATTTATTGTCAATATTTTTTGGGGAATTTTATACGTCACTAATCACAAAATTGATAATTTGATATAAAACCGAAGTCGTGGTTCTGTGTTTAGACAGCCTACCTTTGGACCCTATTACGGAAGCGGTAAAATCCAATTAACGACCTCAAATACACATAAGTTTTAACTTTTCATTTCGTCTGTAGCTCTACGATCGCTTCCTTTTGATTTTTCTACCTCATGCCTCCTCCTACATGGATCAGGTCTTTGTGATCTAGAGGAGTAATGTTTTGAATTTAGTGCGTTAACTCTACACAGTCTTGTGTATGTGTTTTTGTGCCCATGCGTATGTGTTAATGTCATGAAAACTGATCACCTGAAAATAAGGGCAGCTGCAGGACTCTAATAGGCCTAAATCACACCAAAAATACTGATCCACACATGGGAAAAATTTAGTCTTTCACTATGAATTGACTCATTTTAGCCGTTGGGTGTGATGGAGTCTTCGTACGTGTATTCACATCTCCCATCATCATAAGCAAAGTGTTCGAAATGCAGAGATGAAAAATGTAACAGCCTGAATTTTAAGACGAGTTCGTTCTATCCACAGTCTAATGGATCACTCTGTGTATGTATGAGGCAGGTGACACCTTACTTCTACACAGCTCTGGGAAAAGTGTTCCTTTATCCCGTAACGCAGTTAATTTTAAGCATCGATTCCCAATTTGTGTCTCGAATAACCCTTTTACAGTTAGGTAACCTCTGTATGCCAAGTTCTCCCAGACAAGGCAAACTTAGACTTGCCGTGATTTGATTAATATATTTCGCGGCGACAGAAAGCCATTTATCATTTCGCCTTTATTCGTAACCAAGTCCAGGCACATGGAACGTATAATAGCTCGGTTACGGATATTTCGTTCGCTAAAAAGAGGATAAAAAGTAAGTGGCACGAATTAAGTACATGCATTTGTAATATTCTGTAAAGTAGAAAGTTTCTTTTATAGTCTTCTTGAATTCGCTGTGTGCTGCATGATTCTCTGCCATATTGAGAAGCCGTAATTAAATTCTCGAGGCTCTTGATAAATGCTAAGCTGTATTATCAGCAGTGTTTAAACCTGATAGTCTGCTGTAAGGGTGTTAGCTACGCCGGCACGTTATGTATTATTTAAATGCTCTGATGCTATTCTAATTAATTTTAATTCAATCGGCACCCGCATGCACTGCAATATATGAGGTTCTCATACTGGTGTTGCTGAAGACTCAAGTCTTCAGGTACGTTACGGTTTGTCAACCAGTGCATAGTTATCGACGTTTCGACAGACAGTAATAAAAGCACTACGCTCCTTCGATCCTTTAGCATCTATGTTTCAGTGGACACGGCCGATTGTCCCAGCAGACTTGAATCTTCAATTTAATATACGGTTTTGCGATAAACATTATTTACTTATTTCCATGTCTCCCATATTATCACTCTGTCTTAAAAATCGTGTAAATCTACATCGTTATGTCCGTCGTCAGCATCATCATAACCGTTGTTATGGGCTTCATATGCTGGTCCTGTTTGTAGCGTGTTCCAGCCTCTTGAAGGATACGCTGATTATTTGAACACAATATTAAACTTACTCTTGCTTTACGCTTGTATGCCTATGTTAAGAACTATTTAAGAATGCGCCAAGTTCGCATTCAGTGAAATCCTTCTGTCTATTTAGATCTGTATTTGGAAATTTTTTCACAATTTCATATTTTTAGTTTTTCTGCCTTTCTGTCCCTAAAGTTGTCTGTTTCTTTATAACCTGCTACAGATTTAATGTGTTCCATGTCCGTGCACTATATTATACAAAAACACTAATCACCAACAAGTGCACAAAGAGAGTTTTATCATCAATCGTAACACACTCCTACATGTTTCGGCCCTGCTGGGTCATCTTCAGGGAGAACTTTTTTGTTATCCTTACAGTAAGGTTGCACTTTATAGTTGAGTGAGAATGTGCTGTTGACTGTGTACTGCGTTGTTTTTGGAGGCGTGAACTCTCTGCGGTCCCGGCCTGCACTGCCTAGGCAGTGCAGGCACATTCTCACTCAACTATAAAGTGCAAGCTTAGTGTAACGATAACAAAAAAGTTCTCCCTGAAGATGACCCAGCAGGGTCGAAACATGTAGGAGTGTGTTACATTTGATGATAAAACTCTCTTTGTGCATTTGTTGGTGACTAGTGTTTTTGTAACCTGCTACAGTTTTAAAGAAATCATCTCTGCTCTTTAGAGTCGCTTCCTTCGCCCATGAAAATGAGGCCAAAATGCACCTAAGTGCACTGAGTCAAAAACATGACTGTTTCCTTCAGATATGTTTGTGGTAGGCCCATCATATTGAGGCATTTTTCTGAACCCAAAATTCAAGTGTATCCTTTTGTGTTTGCAGAGTCGCTGCAAGGCCCTCACGAGAAGCGTCTGCTGCACACCCTACTAGACCACTATAACGTTCTGGAGCGGCCTGTAATGAACGAATCCGACCCCCTGCAGCTGAGTTTCGGTCTCACTCTTATGCAGATCATCGATGTGGTGAGTTCAGTTTGAATACCTCGCTAATAATCTTAACTCTTTTATGGCTGTTTGAAGACCCTGACACCATGTTAACCAAGGTTTTAACTTGAGCTTCTGTCGCCATAGTAACCAAAGTTTTACATTTAGCCTCTGTCACCATATTCAAGGCTTTACGTTTAGCCTCTGTTGCCACAGTAGCCGCTAATGGCTCAGGTCGTACTTGAAGCTGGTGCACCATTTTATCGAAAATTCTTCTTATGTTTGCAGAATTCCAATGTCATGCAAAACGGACCTAAATAACTTTTCTAAGTTTAAAGATTAGATATTCTAGCCAATATTGTCACATAAATAGTAAAAATTGTAAGAAATGTGCCAAAAAGGCGGCAGTCTTTTTCTGAAGCTCAGAGGGTTGAAAGTGGAGGCAGTATTATCTTAAGGAGTCTAAATGTAACAATTCGACCTTCTAAATTTAGAAAGTAAATTCCCGAAATTGGTATTTTAAGAATAGTTCGTGTGTTGGTCTTGCCCATTACATTAAATAAATAAGACCCTGATCCAACATGCTAATCAAATTTGTTTTTCTTTAAATACTCACTACGCTGTAACTGTATCTCTAAACTTTCAGATGTTTTCTTAAAGGTTAAGTCTTATAGCATCAGTAAGTTTGTAACTCCATGGCATCACAATATAAGCTTCACTCTTTTGAAAATACATCTCCTAGTTATATGGGCATGCCTTTATCTTTGTCTTGAATCAACATCTGCTGCGCTCCGCCGGAAGGAGGTTGCTGGGGATGTAGGTGGTTAAGATATGACTAGATGCAAGCTGCGCCTGGTCTGCGCTGTTCTCAGATGGTAAAAGCAGATCCATCAAATACACTCGTCCGTTATGTCATAACAGCTGCTGGCGGAATCCTACAGTACCAAATTGACTTCAACTTTATTTTACATATTATGATATTCCGACAAAGGTCTGTGGTTATCGGTGAAAGCACTTCGTTCTCTAGGTAATAAACAGAATGATGAGATCGCTTAGCAGTACATTCTTTCTTAATGAACAGTTCCATTTCTCGCCACATAATCTTTCGCCGTGTTTGAGATATGCTTGGAATATTCCAGATACAGGGTTTGAGAACACATGGCAAAAGTTAGTTATGTAGGATGCAGATCTACTCGCAGGGATCCTTACGTAATTTGAGTAAAGACACTGCACTATCTGTTACCATTAGTCGTTACTAACTGCAAGGAACAGAAGTACGTCTTGAGGAAGTGCGGGGCAGTCAGCGTGGCAGGATATGTTTGTATTTCATAAAATTCAAAGTTTCATTGCCGTATTACAAAATCAGAACGAATTTGGCCCCTGTTCTTAGCCCCTGATATTTAAGATTTATTTTTATATTCTAGTAGCCATATTTCGGTTGAGATTGATACATTCCTGAGCCTATCTAATAATAGTCCGTTATTTTCTTAACGCCATAGACCGATTAAATTTTTTAGCCTAGTTACTGTGTGTTTTATTAGACGTAATTACGGCTTTCCTAAGTATAGTTCAGATGCGGGATGAGCAAATTTTCTAAAAGTCTTGGAGACATCTCAAAATTCTAGGCGTCAGAATGGTGACATGATGCAAGTTCCATGCAGAGGATCTGTAAATGTTAGCCCCCCCCTCCCCCCGTAACCTATACATATCAGTCGGTATGATAAGCCTGGGAGAAATTATAAATTATTATTTACGCAAATTAAGGATCCATTTGTGGAAAAATATTGTAGAACCAGAAGGCCACGGATGACAAAATAATACGGCGCATGCGCTTTGCATACTAGACAACTAAGGCTACAGACACACACTCAGAATGTGTAATACTTATTGCTTTTCTACAGCAAGAATGGTTACGCGAACGCGCCTCGTTGTATACGTTTATAGTACATTTCCTGTCTTGTCTTGTAATAATTTTACACTCGTGTGTATATTTCAACCGGTTTTGCTACCAATAATATTAAATATGCTGACTTAACTTCAAGAGAAGTGACTTAACCTTGATGCATTTCAGTTAATCCCGTCTATTTACCCACCAAATAATACAGAATTTATTATTTGCTCTTCATACATGAGTTTCCTATGTACTGACACTTCGTATGCTGAATTGTCTAAAAAAATTAACCTGGCTTTTCCATACTTCCATGACATGCAGCAAACCACAGCTGAGAAATTTATTTGTCAAACCATGACAGAATAAATCTTACTTGCTGACATCCCAAAATTACAAACCCGCCCTTAGAAAGAGTCTCAACGACGTGTACTTGACGCTGTTATGTAATGCCTGTCGTTATAGGAATGGACGCAAAGACATAATGCAAATAATATTTGTACCGGCGTAATGTCAGGTGCAAGGCAATCGAGAGCTTTGTGAAGCGGTAGTGCCATCGTGTCATGGGGTATTGAATGTCATTTCAGAGACGGGCTTTGTACTGCCTATTATTGTCACGTGAGGTGATGTCACGTATCAGGTGTCAGCATTCGGAAATGCATCCTAGTCTACTGTTATGGGCATCGTCTCGTATTGATTTCACTACTGATCACCTATTGAAAGAACAATTCAAAGTACATAATATAAGAAGAACGTAGATGCGTAATGTGTTCAGTACACAAGAATTTAATTACGCTATTTGCAATTACTGACACATAAGACCAGACAGAAATATAGATAAAATACTGAAAATTTACTGCAGCATCAGTGTTGAAACTGGGTTTTAAATAGAGTTAATGCAAGAAAGACTGAAACAGTGGAAATTAAAATTTTAACTTGTGTCTAGACATGCCACTGTGAACATCTGTGACGGAATAAGTACAAAGTTAATTAGAAATATTTAACTAGAAAGGGAGGATAATAAGCATATGACGACTGACATGCACGTTGCGAATGCACTGAAACAGAAAACCTCAGGCATTTTAATGTACAAACCGTTTGATCACAGGACCTCTTAGAACAGCGTTTCTGAAGCTCTTTCAGTCGCAAAGCACATGAGACTTCACGAAACCTTTCCCAGCGGCAGCTTCACTTTATTTCAAATGCGTGTTTTCGTGCGTTTTGAACAAGACAAGGTACAGAGGTTTCCATTTTAAACAAACTTTATTTATTCCATTTACAGGAAAAGCAGTTACAAAAAATTATGAGGACCATATAGGCCCTTCTAACCTGTTGTTTTACAAGTTATAAAATACGAGTACATGCATATATCCTATATATTATTTTGCGTGTTGTGACATTTCATTAACAATTTGAGGGCGCGTGTCTTTCAAAACAGCTGTTCTAGAATAAGACGAAAGAATTCGGTGCCTTAACAGGCCATTGTACTTACTTACCTTGTATTTAAGAAGAAGAAGAAGAAGAAGAAGGTGGTGATGATGATGATAAGGTTGTTGAAAATTCATTAGTAAGAAACTGAAGTTACCTGCACGAGTATGGGTGAAGGTGAAAAGTGATCATTTAAAGAATTATGGTTTCAGATTTGTATTGGTAAATGAAATTTTGTAAAATAAAGTTGAAATCAAGTATTTCTACCCCGTTTCTAGCTTTCAAATAAGTTGGAAATATTTGACACACAGGGGTTATAGGTATTGACAGTGTAGCGTAGACACAGACACCATACTGTATTTTCAGACAGTCATCTTAGGGACTACTGGATATATCTATACCCTATTTCTGAGCGGCTCAAAATGAATGCATAATTTTTCACATAATTTGTAATTCAGAAGTGCGGGAATATTTAATTTGCATTAAGTGTGATCTCAACGAAGCCTGACGCGCTGAACCGTTGTGAACGACTGTAATGCGATTTCTCCTTAGCACAAATTACTTATTAAAAGATATATATTTTAAAGCCTGTATTTGTCCCGTTCCGAGGTCGAATATCAGCGATAATGCTTCGTTGTTGGAAGGTTGTGTGTTCATAGCTGGGTCCACATTTCGGCTCCCTTAAATGAGGCATTTTGGATTCCTCAATCCCTGTGGCGAACGCCAGGGCAGTACATTAAATTAGATCGAGACTGTTTGCTCCCACATCCTTTCCCATGCATTACTGGCAGAGAATTCTATCATCCGAAATTGTTTAATCACGAACTGTTAAGAGTGTCTTTAAATAATCCAAGAATAAATAAATAAAATCCTGTACTCATATTTTAATTGATAACAAATATGAGTTAAATATAGGCCTCTGCACATTTCTTTCGAGTAGTTAACAGCTCATGGTCTTCCTCTACAGGACGAAAAGAACCAAATCCTTACCACTAACGCTTGGTTAAATTTGGTAAGTTTCGTGCTGACTCGGGGTTGTTATTGTTCTGTTCAGCCTAGCGTTCACACGAGATCAGCTGATTCGTTTTAGTGGCAAAGTCAGAAAATGCAAGTTATTGTTTAAATACATTGAGAGAGAGAGAGAGAGAGAGAGAGAGAGCTGGTTTCCTGTGATAACTAGACTTACAGGCTTGCCAACAAGACTTTGATTCGACTCGACTTCAAATTTTAATTCCCTAAAAATTAAATTCAAATAAATTACATTAATGCAGATCCCATGTTAAGAACACCGTGTAAGAAAATTGCCCAAATAAGAGAAAGTTTAGAACATAAACGTTTCTTAGTAGAGCTGCAATGAAGATAAACTTGTTAACGTAGTCAAAAAGTTATAATTTGAAGACGAGTCGTGTGTACTTAGTTCTAGAATCCACTAGCAGTAGTGTATTCTAGAACTTTGCTTTTTTATGCTTAAATGTTCTCGGGAACTTGGGAAAGAGGCGGACAACTTGGAAGTAATCCGGGTGGTGGAAGAGACAGGGGTGCCGCTGCGTTGTCCGCCATTCTACCCAGGGTCTCTCTCCCCCCCAACCCCGCGTGTGGTTTTGGTGTTTGCATTGTACCGATTCACTAACAAAGCACATTTTCTTCTCATTGCATGTTAATAGGATGAGAAGAATCAGCTTCTAATAACAAACATATGGTTAAAACTGGTAAGTCACTTGAAGTGAAAAGACAATTTAAAATAAGAGGATAAAGTAAGTTGAGTTGCTAATGTAAGCTGTCAGATGGAGGGTTATGATCTATCAAGCAGTTTTTGGATTTCGAAAAGGAATACTTACGTAAACCCCTGTCCTTTAATTTACTTCAATAATCTTGTGGTCTGTAGAGACTGCTGACAAAATCAACTTTGTTTATCCTCAATATCTAAATTATAATTTTAATATTGTTTATATTTATTATCCTAGTGCCAAATTTACTTGGATTTCAACTACCTAGTATGCATGGTTATGAATTCTTGTTACATACAAAAATCAGTGTGTCCAATAAACTGCGTCCCGCTTTCCATTTATCGACGGTTGCAACAATGTCGGTAACGCAGAACGCGAGGTGTTGAAAATGACGTGACTGACTGAGGCGTTCATGCGTAACGTAATTGTTCTGGGCCATTTTTACATCGTTTTGTATTTTAATCACAATATGTGTTTCGGCTACTATTAAGTTCTGACTGTGTACTGTGACATATTTGTCGTACAGTTATAGAGAACTACCAGGAAAATAATTTAAATAAACGTTACTATCCATTATAGAATTAATTTTGATTTTTGTAAAATAATCTTTGGAAACACTCGTCTCGTTACTTAGATTGTTGCCTTAAAGGCTTTATTATTACTTTTGTATCTTGTATTCATGTACCATTCATGTATCTACAAAAGCGTCTGTCACGTCACGTTATATATACCTTTAATAAGGTATTTAATTTTTTCTAAGCACAGTACTTCGGAAGAAATTTTGAGCATCACGGTTGGTGTTTCAGTACGTATTTTAGTGATAGTTCCACTTTTCGTGAGCGTAATACAACTTTCGATTGTACGTTAATTGTAGTTTATTCATGTAACACGAAGGCTTTATTAGCCTAGGTACTTGACCACTCTTGGAGAAATTCTACGAGTACGAAATCGTATAGGTTTAATTCATTCATTATTAAATGGGTTTAAAATATTCTGTGTCAGAATTTTTCTTAAGTTAATTTATGGATGATTGTAGTTCAGACTTGTAAATTTTACCCTTTGTTTCGTTTGAAATGAATTCATAATTTATGACCGTATTGATAAATGAAATCTGTGGGCAGTTTTTTGTACACCCTGTCTCTTAATCCTCCTTGTAGTTTGAAAAAATAAGTGAAACCGATACGTTTTATTATCTTCTCGCACAAATTCACCACGTTACACTATCTCCTGTTGAGTCGAAGCTGTTTTGTAGTAGCGGTTGAATACAGTAGATGCTTGACGGGTAGAACCACTCCAGTAGAAGCACCCACTCACTACAGGGGCAGTTTATGCACAACACTGTTTCACATGTAAAATTACATTTACTGTGAACTTGTGCATATACGCTAGTACTGGTCCGCTTCACTTTTACATTATGTAGACGAACTTCTACTCCTCAATAAGAGTAAACTCTCAATCTAACACTATATATGTCACCCGATATGTCATTCAAGTTTTTTAAAACACAAGTTTCCTAGGAGTAAATAAAGTTAAGCAAAGTGTTATTAGCCGTATTAGTGTGCAGTAACAATAGTATGCAGTAACAATAGAACACGTAAAGGGAACAAATTTCGAATTTTACTTACACTACGAAAAAACCTACGAAAATTTCATTTAAGTGTAACAAGAAATGCTGTGTTATAACCTGAGTGTGGTACAAAATTATAACAAATATGCCTTGAATTAATTAAAATTGTTTTAATTAAAAAATCTTTCTAATACGTAACTTTAACAGAGACATAGTTATTTTAATAATTAACTAAATGTAAATGCTCCGTGGACTTCATCCTTCTGAAGGTGCTTCAGCATGTAGAGGCACTTGCCTGTGGTGCAAGATAATCGAGGATTTGCATCATCGATATTTCTGTTTGCATGTAGAAAGATGCACTCTGACTATAACTGTAGTCTGTGTTCCTCTGTTAAAGTAATCTACTTGTGGTAGTTGTACAATAGCATTAGAAATTAGTGTTAATTAGAATTCCTCTGTCTTAAAAATTCATTGCAGATAACTAGTTTTGCATGATACATCGTGACTTGTGTAGCATATTCGGTTGGAAAACGTTTTAGACTGAATTCACGAACACTGCCCTACCCTTTGTATATAACTGGAATAGAATAGAGTAGAATAGAATAGAATAGAATAGAATAGAATAGAATAGTCGAATTCGTGTTGAATGTATGAAGAATGCTAATTAGTTGGTAGTTCTGAAGTGGATCTACTAGAATGTTGTGTTAAGCTTTGTTACTTTCGTCGCAAGGATATTTTATATTTTAAAACAGCGGTTATCAAATGCAGTGCCGTGACCCAAACTTGGGTCGCGATAGCCTTCTGTTGGAATGTGAAATATCAAGAATATCAAGCGAACTTGATGATTCAAATTGGGCACGAAATGTGTTGTGGTAAAGTCTGGGGTTACAATGCCGATGTGATTTACGGTTTTAGGTCGTGGGCACAAAATGTTTGAGAACTGCTGTCTTACAAGTCAACTTTACTTGTTTAAAGGAACATAATTATTACCTTTGATCTTAAATATTGGCCATAATGTTCTTCTAGGTAATAGTTTATTCATGTAGCACAATCTGTATGGCCAGCCTACCCGGTTTATTTCTTTTAGTGGAATCCATCCCGTTGTGCTGTGTATTACTGGCATGTGTATTACCGTCAAACACACCAATCTTTTAATAATACAATGAATAAATGCTACATGTACTATATATGCATGTACATTTACATGCATATTTACTTATGTTTTAATTCATGTATTTTAGTGCCTGATAATGGTTCTTAAGGACCGAAACATGTAGCATTTATTGATGATATTATTAAAAGTTTGTTGTGTTTGACCTAATATATATGAATATTACTCTACCAGGTTTAGCTGCTTTGTCTTGTAAATTAATTCATGCGCTAGTTATGTTGCTGAAGAAAGTTTTATTTAATAGAGGATGTTTTTATTATTCGCTCTTATCTAACTACTGAAAACGCTAAAAGCCTGGAACAGAGCCATCCTGACAGGTTTGGGACCAACCAGAATGCATGTGTTATGAAGTGACCAAGTATATTCCCGGCAATAGCTTATCATAAAAAAGACTTTCCTGACTGCAGACTTATTTATCATACTTTGGAGTCAAACGTAGGCTTTAACAATGTAATTTTTAAACTTTACAAGAAATGAAATGGAATACACATTACAGTAGCATTATGTCTTAGGAACGTAGACTTAATGTGCGATTTTATTTGTTGTTGTTGTTGTTTTGATTACCTCAGTTACAGGCCAAAATACAGCCCCAGATATTTTTGTCCCATTTTGACTCACGGCTATGATTTGTTTCATTCTCAGTTTTACTCCTCACTTCTCTGTCTGTTCCGTTTTCAGTCTAGCATATATTAAATTGCATTCAACTTTATGCAGGTTTATTTAATTTACTTTTCGAAGTCAATTATTTTCAACAGTAAATGGCCTTCTTCGAGCGGCATAAAACACACTCTCTTTCACAGAGTGACTTTGCTAAAGCAAGGCATTTATAACAAGAAGAGACTGTAAGATATCTGTTTCATATACATGTTACGAAAAAGGTGTTATAAATGTAGGCTTGTATGTAAATATTAAAGAACTGTTGTGGTGTTACACTTGTAACAACAATATTACCAGTAGTAAACCATTTTACAGAGCAGTAGATGACTCCACAGATTTAGCCAGTTTAGATTTAGAGTTCTTCTTCGCGTAAGTTTCAAGTTGCGAAGAAACTGGCCCATTACGGCGTACAATACCGCCTCAATTGATCTTATGTAATTATTTTTGTCAAGAAGTTTTTAAGAATGTGTTTCTAGTTATTGTAATTTCACTCTTTAAAAGTCTGCTCTAAATTCCTAATACTGTACTTAATCAGGCCTTTATTGCAATTGCTTTTGGTAATTTCAGATTCCACGTACCTTGCTTGAAATTAGGTAAAAATAAGCTATTGTGATATTAAGGTAGTTCATGCCCATTGCGATCTCAGTACAATCAAGGGTATAGTACTTTCAGTCTGAACATGACTCGTTTATTTACTTCACAAAGCAACTGCACGTTTCCACTGTAGAGCACAGCTGTCTTCAGGTTGGCTACAAGAATAAAATGTAAGTAAGCACAGTTGTGTGGTTTGAAATCTCAAAACATTACACAGCTGTTTTTTCATTTTACTCTTGTAGACATTTTGATGATGACTGTGCTGTACAGCCCAAACATGTAGCTGTTTTGTGCCGCAAACAAACAGTTGTGCTTAGGCTGAAAGTTCTATACATTTTATTGTACAGATATTATACTTTACACTTCAAAACCGTCAGTTTCTCTGTATCTGAGTAGCCTGAGTTTTATGTAAATTAATAAGCACAAAATATATCTTTTTACCCTCATGTCTTATATTACACATTATCGCAATTTTATAGTGTTAAACTTGCACTTAAGTCTTAATTGACAAAAGTAATATGCCCTTGCATTTTTCACTGGTCATTTCTTACATTTTAGTGATGAGTTAGTAGTTTAAAGTTTATAAATGGAGTTCATTTTTTTTAAAAAAGAGGCTTATAACGCAACACCTTTGCTTATAAATGAACTACTTATTTTTAAATGCTTAAATTTATGTCCTCAGCGTTATGTTATGCGACCACATGAACTGTTTTCGTAACATTTGTCCTTGAAAAGGGTATCATGGTCTCAAAATAACAAGGCTGAATGTATCATATTCTTTCCAGCATTCACTGTATATCTTAGTTATAGGCCAACCGTTGACCACCTGAACTGTCAGTCGCCGTGTAGGGGTGGGTTCGCCGATTTGCTTCGACCCCGACATCTGGAGTCAAGTGCAGGGAGCAACGACATGGCGTCTATGTGGAGCTAAACCGCCACATGCAGCACAGGAATAAGTTTCATTTATTATTTGTTTTGTTGATTATCTCTGGTTTCATCGGACTTGATGCTGATTGGTTCTCAGGAATGGAACGACGTCAATTTACGGTGGAACTCTTCGGAGTATGGAGGAGTGAAGGATCTCAGAATACCTCCACATCGGATATGGAAGCCAGACGTACTGATGTATAACAGGTAAGCAAGAAAAGAAGGCCTGGTATGCTGACGTAAAACTGCCTTATGTTGTCAAGTTAATAATAAATGATAAAACCAATCACTTGTCCATCAAGTACAACTGTATACTTAAAAGTCTGAAAATCAGATATTTTTCATACTTTTTAAGTGTATAATTGTTGTTGATGGACAAGTGACTGATTTTATTGTGACTGTAATACAACGAGATGAATCACCTCAAAGCTAATAACACATTTGGGGGGGTTCGTGTACTAGAGGACATATGTCCAAATAATGTACATGAGAATGGATTATTGTTGTTGTTTTTGTGCCAAATTATGTACTGTAGCTTTTCACAGAAGTATTACGGATTCAGTCGTTTATAACGTTGTGGAATTAAATTTCAGTGCAGTGCTGATGGTCAAGTTTTTACGTACTTGTGTTTTTACCAGGGCCGGTTTCAGACTATCTGGACCCAGTGCAGTAACGCAGATAACTGCTCGGCGATCCCATTGACTTGATAATTTGGGCTTCCTCTAACTGTTAGCGAATTTACTCCAAGATCTGACAACATGGATCAAAAATACTACCTAATGTCAGAAGAATAAAACCTAGTCCGAAAGAACCGACAAGAAATTTTACTGTTTTATAGGTTTTGGGCCCCAGCGCCGCGAGGTCTAATGGGACCTTGTCTACGCCACTGGCTCATTATAAAAATAAATTTTTGGAGCCCAGCCTACTCGTAGCCCTGAACTAGCAATGCATGTAGAAGATGCTTGCAAATTTTGTTTGACACAGAAGGTAAAATACAAAGATTTTTTCGGGCCGCCCCGAAAGATGGAGGCCTGTTGCAGCCGCGTGTGTTGTGGTACCCTCAAACATTCCCTGACCTTCAAAATTATATAGAAATTACGCTACAACCTGTACTGCCAAATATTTCAACCCATGTTTCATTTTACGAGAACCTTAATGGATCTGACGCTTTCACATTTATAAATCGTTAATATTAATCCTGTTTTGGGTTTTCACAACATATAGCAGTGGTCTGTGTTACCGACGTTTTGGAGGAAATTTCTTCTCCATCTGTTCTGTAACAGTGCTTACTGTCATACAATACCAAAACCGCGAAACAACATTTCTGTAATTGTAACTTTGCTTTTGTGTCGATGGAATAACTCACACCACAGAAGTAATAAATAAAAAGCCCGAAATAAGGCATTATCTTTAGGACATCGATTGTGCCATATTATGTCTACTCTGTTACTAGTATTCTGTGAAAATCATTTTCCTGACGTATATTGCAACTGAGAAGTCTTAACAGTGCTCTGTACAAGTATTTTTGTCATGACGCTGAAATTGTAGGCTGCCATTTAATAATATCATTAACAAAATAATAATAATAATAATAATAATAATAATAATAACTACACGACAGCTTGAAACTGCTCGATCTTCGCCCAAGCGTATATTTTCTAATGCAGAAATCAGTACAGCGTGACGTACAGTTTGAAACTTTAATGCAGGCATAATGAATAATATGTGCTTGGTCAGTTAGCACTACTCTTTGAAAACCACCTAAACCGCAGTGAAATAATAATAATAATAATAATAATAATAATAATAGTTTCAATAACTGCCCTTCCCAGGTGGTTCACCAATTAACTATGGGGAAATACAGTTTCTGCACTGTAACTGCATCACCTTTTCCTCTTGTCATTAAATGTGTACTGAAACGTCTTATACAACATGCGGCCTTATTAGCTGGAAACTTTACTTGGATGATGTGAATACCGATGAAGCCTCGGCTCAACTCGGCTCAACTTTTTACGTTCTGACGCGGTAGAGCTGTGAACCTCGTTAATCAAACAAAGGTGTTCCTCTGTCTTCACTGTCTAAATGAAATGATCTGGTTACATACGGAAAATGAAATTATCTTGTTAGATTCTATAGGGAAGGATTCATGGAGATAAGAGGAGTTTCAAAACCGCCTACCTCTGTACCTAGAATAAAGTGACGCCCGTGGTCGAGGCCAGCCATAAAGGAATATATTAAAGGATTTTAAAACTAAGGGGTGCCTACAAATTAGCAAGGAATCGCAAGCTCGCCCAAGAGCATAATGAAGTGAACTGAGGTTTATGAATCCTGAGAAGCTTTGGTGAATAACGTGTTTTTGTTTATTTAAAAAGGCCTTGTTAACTGCACGGGTTATATATGGGATTATTTTAACTCAAATTTTTCGGTAAGTTGTAAGGCCTATGTTAAGGACTAAATACGTTTTCCTTCGCGGTTATGACAGACTGTTGTAGCTTCAAATGACATGAATATGAGACAAAAACAGAGACACTAATCACCAACAAATGCACAATTTCTGGTCGCTGTATGGTTCATGTCACGCCTTCAGCCGTTTAATGTTTTTTTTGGCGTATGTTCACACGGACCGCATTGTTCTTAAAGCTCTTATAAACAAAAGCTCAGTGTGGTTGAATAAGATGGTTTTAGTGGCTATGAAAATAGGCCACGACGCACAAACATAGGGCAGGATTATATTCGTGAAAGATTCTGATTAAAAGTGAGGGATTTTATATTTATACAAGATTTTACTCTCATAATCTTAATGCAAGCTCGGTGAAAATATTTTGATATTAATTAAGTGACGTGGTAATGAAATTGTGCGTATTGTTTCGTTTCGTTTCGTTTCGTAGTCTTGACCTCTTCTACCTATTCACAGTAGGTATCCAGGTTGTTTTTTGTTTTCACTTGATCACAATCAGACACACACCACAGTCAGTAGGGGTCCTCTGGACGAGGAATCGGCCCGTCGCAGAGACCTCTACCTGACAACACAAAACACTCACAAGAGACAAACATCTATGCCCCCACTGGGATTCGAACCCACGATCCCAGCAAGCGCTCTGCCAAAGGCCCACACCTTAGACCACCTGACTTCTCTTTGTTGAAATATAGAATCTTTAAATTCTAATTCAGTGGAAAAGTTTTATGAACGTGCAACACACTTGTTTCATTTTGTTCTACTCGACCGTGTTGTTTTCAATGTTCTTAGCACGTAAAGCGTTCCAGTACTGTATGCTTAACCCTCCTTACATACCAAACGTAATGCGTTGACCCTTTCACAACAGGCATACCACGTTTACAAAAACATTTAAGAAATTGTTCGTATACTAATTACAAACAAGAAAAAGAAAAGAAGACAACATGAGGAAACAACCTGCAGAAAACTATACTTGGATGTAATTCACTTCTACAGAGCGCCAATATAATATATTCATCGTTAATACAAACAATAAAATTATAGATACCTATGGAAGGTCAACGTATCCATTTTTACACATAAAAAAGGCTGAGTCAAAACGACACAAATCGAACAGTGCGAGAAAAAGGACACTACGGGATTCTACTTACAAAAGCCACCTTAGAAAGAATTTACTGCTGTTATTATAAAGTGTAACAAAGGAATTTAGTATCTTCGAATACAGGTTTACTTTCAGTACTGAAATACGCTTGATTTTGTAATAACACCTGCATAGGCAATAAACATTTTACATTTGATACAATTAAGGCTGCTTTAGGTGGCTTTATTGCAATAATATAATTGCAGTAGATTAAAATGGTAAGGAAGAGAACTCTTTCGAAGGACTGAGAATTCTAAATGTTTAACCACTATTCCTTAATGCATTACACCTCATGGTGACCCACATGATTTGGCATACATACTGTTTTTGTAAAACAAATGTTGTTTTTGTAGTAAAATTGCTTGTGTTGACTGCATTAGCCTTGTTATTTACTTTACCAAACGCAATGGGATGTCGTCTATCACGATCACATTCTGTAATGGAAATTTTAAATACACGAATTTTGATCAAATGACAAAAGGAGTGATTCCATCGCAGTAGCATAATGTAGGTTTAAGCCTTCTGTATTATTTGCAGATACTGTGTTCCATTCCTTAATAATGAATAAACAATTCTGTCTCTCCTAAAGCTCCGTGATTGTCACGTGTTGTACAAATATTCACGCTACAGAAACAACAACAGTATTCCTTCAGCATGTAGCATGTATGTTGCCCATAAGTACAGGTTTTCGAATCGGGTTCTTTTTCACAGTCATATCTGTAGGTAAGACCTTAGCTTGTTGGTTTATATAATCCGAGTTTACAGTATAACTTGTATACATTTGTGGAAGTATTAAAACAAGATAAGGAAGTGTACTTCTTTAAGATGGTTGGGTGCTAAAGACGGTATCACACATGTATTATGATAAGAAATAATTAAATCATAAGAAATATGGTGTCATTTCTTGATATTTTGAAGTCTGCATCACAAACCGTAACATGTATGTACGTATGTATGTATGTATGTATGTATGTATGTATGTATGTATGTATGTATGTATGTATGTATGTGTGTGTGTGTGTATGTATGTATGTATGTATGTATGTATGTATGTATGTATGTATGTATGTATGTATGTATGTATGTATGTATGTATATATGCATGTATGTATGTATGTATGTATGTATGTGTGTGTGTGTGTGTGTGTGTGTATGTATGTATGTATGTATGTATGTATGTATGTATGTATGTATGTATGTGTGTGTGTGTGTGTGTGTGTGTATGTATGTATGTATGTATGTATGTATGTATGTATGTATGTATGTGTGTGTGTGTGTATGTATGTATGTATGTATGTATGTATGTATGTATGTATGTATGTATGTATTACATGTATTTTACTGTTGTCAGTATTACACGCGAATTATGCAGAATTTTGTTAATCCTGTTATTGAACTCTCTGTCCAGTTCAGCTTAGTTTTGATATTGTAACAGCTGGTAGAGTAATTGAGTGTCCAAAAATATGCACAAGCATTCACGTTCTCGTAGGTTCATTAAAACTAAAAAAAGATGCGCTGCTGATCTTGTAGTATTTAATTTTTAGGCGTGAAATTGGCAAAATCCTTCCGGGGACAAGATGCAATTATTTCGTTTTGGCCAAATCTAAGTAGGTAAGTCAAAGAGACAAAGGCAATTCTGTCATGTCTTGGTTGACTAATTACACAATAACTGATTTTTAAATACTTTTGAAGAATGAACTTCATGATTAAATTTAAACTCTTGGACATACGCTTCATGTATTTTCTATAATAAAAAGCAACTTTTGAAAGATGGTCCTGCTTCCCTCTTCAGGCACAGGAAAAGCTGTGTTACAAGGGACAGTTGAATATACGTTGCCTAAGTGACAGGTTCACTGACGTCCACTGATGTTCTGTTATAAATGGATTATGTCATAAGGTATTAAAATAATAATCACATCTCTGTTGTACTTATATCGTTTTTCTGCATAATCACCCTGCGTTTTAATGCATTCAAACACAAAACAAGTCTGATGAAACCATCAGAATAACATATTTTATGAAATTTTAAGTCTTCTGCGACTTGAATCTTCAGCAACACGGCGTGAGAACTCCAAATCTCGCAAAATTGTGTTTGCCGATCCTTAAACAATTCCCATACTGCACCTGTTCACAACTGATGTCCGTTTCAGACAAAGTTTCGTCAGCTCTGACCGTTTAATTGCTCCGATACTCTGAGAAATACGTCGTTTAACCTGAACGCAAACTTAATGGAGGCAACCCAGAAGGAGCATTAGGTCTGTCAACAGTTGCCTTCACGTCCTGCGCTCTCTGAATTCTTCCATCCAGTCGTGAACACTTTTCTGGCTCATGCAGTTGCCACCGTACTGAACTGTCTCACTCTTCCATAGAGTTTTCTATTTTTCTGAACGCTTGCCCATAAAACTGTATCACAGGTTCAGGTTTTACTTCGTGCTTTTTGTCGATGGAGCAATCATGCTGAACGTGTCACAGTATTATCCTTTTGGAAAAGATAACAGAAAGTAATTAGACCCAAATTAAGGAAGTGCCATATTGTACATGGATCAGCTTTTACTTTTTAACTTCCTCATGCCTTGACAGATGACGAATCTAGTATTTGGTGGTAAAGGCGTGAAAATATCAGCTTCTGTCGTGCATATTGTGCAATAAAATGCAAAGCACTGACATTTACTGCCATCTCTTGGCTATGTTTCTTACTATAACATTATTAGTTTAATTTATACAGCAGAATTCCTTAGAATTATGTGCTGGCATTTACAACTTGATTTATAATGTCACTGCGTAGATTCCGTTGTTGTTATTTAATTGTTGTAATTGATGATAATATTTTCTTGTTTTAAATTAGATCACATCGTAATTTGTACACTCCTAAACAAGAGATGAACTGTTTGTGCATTGTGCTGCGAACACTCGGTTTAACGCTGAGTACCATTACAAGAAACATGTCACTGACATAGACAGCGGAATGTGTGTGTAACACTTGCTCAACGTACACTCGGCAACATCAGATCATACACTCAAACAGCCCGCGAGATACGCTAAGTGGAGTGTCATACAGTGAAACAGAAGTGACACTTGTGATGCAGACTGTTAACCAAATAATACTGCTGTGAGAATTTTAATTCCTTTTAATGTGGAAGCTTTCAAGATGTCAGTGAAAGTAAAGGGAACAAAGCATGGAGAAAGAGAGAAGTTTATTTAGTAGTTAATGGTGATCCCCGCTTGTAGGGACTTTTGTAATGATGATTACTTATTCCATAATCGATAATCATATTGGATTTTAATAAAATCTCGTATGTAGCATATATTTTTTAAGCTGCAAGCCGAACAATTTGATATTGTTTTAAAGGGTCCTGATATGTACGCATCACGTAACAATTCTGACTCGCTTTTATACTGTTATCCCTAAAACTTAGGAGGAAGTGTATTGGACATAAAATACCTGTTTTACTTTAGTCTACCACCCCCCCCCCCCTTACGCCAAACAGTTCTTGTTTTGATAAATATTGAGCGATTTAAGATCGAACTTTTTGCAGACACCCGTGTAGGTATTCTTGTGAGTTATCTGATTTATTGGAGTGAGTGAAGAAACTACTTAAGCTGTGTGATATCATATGTCACGAGATACAGAACTCTTCCGTACGTGCAGGCGAACGGACGGGCTGTACGATTGTAATAGGCACTTAGCGGCGGTACCCACACGCCTAAGGAGAACACTATAGCCTTTACAGCCAGTGTGATTTCAACTTAGGTACATAGTGGCCAATCGACCGGCTCCCCAGTTCCCCAGTTTTTAAATTTCCGAATCGAAGCAGAGGCACTGGTCATATATATAGAAAATTACCGGGATTTTAACGTTGACCCCATTTTGGTGTAAGTAAAATTCTACCCTTGCCGAGCTTTATGCTCGTAATTCTTGCGGACTCAGTTACGTTGGCTCAGATCGAATGCGGCGAATACCGAGGTCCTATATAAAGTTTCATAACTTGCTGTTCACTTTCACTGGGGACTGTTAGCCCATCTTTTGGCGCTCATAACTACAGGAGCATTTCTTGCATCCTGTCAGCAACTCGTGTACTCTTTACCAGACACTGTCAGGCTGACTGTGTCAAGGAGGGTGACAATGGTGGGGAATACAGCACACATAAGGCGTATGAGGACTGCATGTAAATGTGTAGTGGTACACTGTAGAGGATAGTCACTTTGGAGACCTAGGCGTAGCTGGGAGAATAAATTGAAGGGGATCTTAAAAAATAGACGCCTTTATCTATGGACTCTGATAGTAGATAGAGTCTAGTGGTGTGCATTTGTGAACATGAAAATGAATCTTCAAGGTCACTTAAACACTTTTTACGTTAACTGCTTCAGACTGAATTTACAGAAATTTGAAAAGTCTTTTTTAATAAGCGTATCTACATTTTTACACAGTGAGTCATTTTATGAAAAAAATTTATACTTTACACGAAATATATACAGAGCAGCGCCTGAGTGAACCGAAAGAAACAACAGCACAGTTCAGCCAAGGGCTGTCGGGGGTTTCATTACCGAATTTCGTGGAAATCATTTAAGTTTTTTGTGACATGGAACATGCCGCTAAGCAGATGTACCCTTACAATTTTGTGTTTACTTAACACATTTAATACGACTAAGGAATAAATCCGTTTCAGCTGCATCCATTTCTATTCCAGTTATCGCAGTATGGCCCAGTGAGCTGGAAACTAACAGAAAACTCTGGTGTGGACGGTCTTAACTGACTGGTATTAAAAGTAACTCACGTATCCTAGTGTTTTTTTTTTCAAAATGAAGTACGTTGTGAACTTCTCTGTTAAAAGCGTCGTCGAGCTTACTTCTGACCGAAAATGTTGTTTTATAATGTTACTTTAACCCTCCGCATGCTACAAACCACTTGAATCTCCTCCATACAAAATTATTCTGTCCAGACCTAGCTTAATGTAGCTTTAGTGTAATATTATCCAAGGAAACTTTCCGACTCTCTACTGTTCAAACGATCCATTTCCAGTTTTGAAACAACGATAATTATAAGTTTCCATGAAATATATAAAAAAGAAACTTTTTAAAAAAGTCAGCCTAATAAAGCTAAAATAGTGGATACAACTTCTCCATTTTCTATTGCAAACACCATCAATAATTAACTTTCCATTTGTAGTTACGTAAGAGGAATGTTTTGTATGGCTGTGTAAATGTGGACTGCGCCCTGAAAACTAGAGGATGAGTAATGTTTCTAATTGAAAATTATTCTGCTATAAGAAATATGTAAAGCAGGAATACTTTTATAACAGGAGCCGCTCGGTTGAAATTCCAGAAAATAAATACGTACAGAAAAGGATGCAGTCGCGTGAAGGATACGAAAGATCAAGGCGTATGTTTTGTGCAGGCAGCTTCTCTCCTTCTCCTTCAAAGGGTTTTGTACTATTTGTTGAAGGACTGATTTATTTGACCAGTTCTACTTATGTACAAATTTAACCTGTCGTGTAAAACATAAGTTTAGTCCCATGGCTTGTGTGAAGTCATGTGACTTATAATTTGCAGTCGGAAACTGGATATGTTATCTATGTGATGACAAGTTTCACGACTGTTGCATCAGTTCTAGATTACAGGAAATATATATTTCAATAAATTTGGCGAGTTAAACCAAATGATAAACTCAGGTTTGTCAAGACATTATTCAAAATTAAATCCTTTCGCATTAATAACAAATTCCGTATATTGTAACACTTGAGTAGAGAATGTTATTTTAAAAACTTCTTAAACATCATTTACGCGATTTTTCTAATTTCAATTTTATTAATTACAAAATATTTGGAGACTTGAATGAAGAACACAGGCCAGCAACAATGGACATCTGGAGTTTTTCCCGCTTCGTGCATAAGCCTAAGGTAGTTACCAACTGGAGTTTCGGTATGTAAAGTTGTGTGCTCCCTATTCCTGAAATGTACATCCATTACCAGCATTTCAGAGATTAGATTGAACATCTCATGGCAGTTGGATGTCACTACCATACCTATGTGTAATGTAAACTTAACATCTTAAAAATCAAATACAGAATAATTACAACAATAATTAACATGAGACATATCAGTTACTTTGTTGTTTATTTTTAAACCCACGATAAATGTTTGTCTCTGTACATTTCTGGTCTTAAGTTTGAACGTGTTTCATTTATTTTTTGACATGAGGTGCTTCAGTCATTGCAAGGCTGATAACAAAATAACATTCCTGTAACATAAAACAACGGAGCATGTGATTTAATTTCGTAATCGTTGACGTTCGTCATATTGCTTTCTTATAATAAATATGAGGAGTCTGCTTTCAGGACACATTAGTCATATAAAGGTAACATTTAAGCGATTTAAAACTTAATAAGTTTACTTTTCTTTGTAATATAAATATTTAACATGTTTGTTTTAAGATCACCTGTGTAAATATTTCGCAGGGTTGGCAAGCATTTGAGAAGACCAGCCAGGTCCGTGGGCCGTGGTTCGGTGGTTGCAGCGACTCCCCGCTGTGACGATGACATGATGGGATTCCTGGGAAATATTTTTTTTTGTTATAAAAGTCTTAAAACTGTGTCCTGATGATTTGATGCTGATATCAACTCTAACCGTATTCATACACGTAAAATACATTCATTTTAACTTTTGCATTTATGCGTACATGCGATATTAATGAAATCACTCTCAGAAATCCTGTTTATTAATTGGTCGTCGTGATTATTCAGTCACAATACGATGGGTTCGGTATTAAATGATATATCACTTTGACCAGAAATTCAAGGAAGATAAATGACCCTTTGTCCTGTAAAAATAAACCCTTTTAAAACTGTTGTCACAATTTGTATTTTAACTTCTTTCTTTAAAAGTATTCAACCATCTTTCTTGAAAGGAACAGGTTATTGTGACATATCATGATCTTAAGCCAAATCCGTCACATCTGTTTTCTTTTACTCCTGTGCCCATATTTATGGTTTCACTAAACTTATTAACTTCAAAAAGAAGGAATAAAATGCTAAAAGTTTTCACCAAAAATTCCTTTCAGTATTGAATTACTTATGCGCAATAACTAAAAATACAACTTAGTACAATAACATTAATTAAAAAAGAAATCAATCAAAAGGGGAATCTAAACGAAGCTGTTAGCTCTGAATTGTTGTGATTTTCTGCCCGGTGCCAAGTACGACTGCCAGATGCCGTTGTTGTTGGGCCACTGTGTACTATTTCTGCCGACTTGGTGACAGACACATTGCCCATAGCAATGTATCTCTTCCTAGGTCGGAATCACCAGTGATAGTCCCACAAAACCACATAAACTGAATGATGACCACTGCTGCTGCTAACACTACCGAATTTAAAATTAACCCTGAAGTCTTTTTACTTTTATTTCCAAAATTCCTCCTTATAACTTGGACACTGTAATAAAATTTCCTACGTTAATGGACTCGCCAAACCTTAATGTCTCTAAAAGTACTGGTGTTATTTTAAACAAAATACTTTTTAATTTGCAAACTAATTACGCAGTTTGTTGTATTATAAATCTATTTCTTACATATACATTTGAAAAGAATTTGGTTTATTTCATGTGTACGAGTTCTGTGCTTCTGCCAGTAACAATACTTTTACAACTTTTCCCCACCACAAGTGCCGATGAAGGTTTCGACGGGACGTATCCGACAAACGTTGTGGTCAGAAATAACGGTAGCTGCTTGTACGTTCCACCGGGCATCTTCAAGAGCACATGCAAGATAGACATTACGTGGTTCCCCTTTGATGATCAGCGCTGTGAGATGAAGTTTGGTAGCTGGACCTATGATGGCTTTCAGGTACATCTGTATGTGCAGCTCTGATAAAAGAGATCTATTCTTTTTGCATGGACTACAGGACAGTGGCAGAGCGGGTAAAGGAATGCGTCAGCTTTGGGTCTGTCCGCGTGTCGTCATCACACAAGAACTAGAGTATTCAATTTACGTGCCAGGATATTCTATTATTATACACCATTAAAAGTGGTAGCATCATTAAGAACACTGTGAACTGTGTTTGCTTATAATACGGACGAGCGAAGTTAGAGTCCGGGGTGCACCATGGATCTTTTATTCGCTACCGCGCCCACATCTGATCTTTGATTCACCGACAATCCGATTGGGCGTTGCTTTCCGAATACTCGAGCTGCACGACCCTCAAACTGGTCACTTGAATCTGGTGCCGAATTTGATAATAGACGAAGCTTTTCGCTCACTCCCCAGTACGCTTAAAGGTGTTGTACTTAAGCACAGGATAACTGCATGTTAACGCTGTCGTCATCGTCATAACCATCACCGTCACCATCACCATAAACATCATCATCGTTATCATCATCATCATCATCATCATCATCATCATCACCATCATCACGGCCGAGCCATGGCTCAGGTCTTTTGACACACCTCGGGCGCTCTGTTTTAGTACCAGGCCAGTCCGTGTAGGATTTGAGGTTAACGAAGTGGCACTGAGACAGGTATTTTTCCGAGAAATTCAGTATCACTGCACCATTGTTGCTCATCATAATCATCGTCATTGTCATTATAATCGCCAACATCAACGGCTACACGTAAGTACACGTGACCCTTGTTTTACGCCCTAGTTTTATTCATGAAAAATCGGGCGTAAATAAAAAGGGCATGACTAAAATTTATATTTCTTTAAGAAATAATGGAATACGTAGGGTTGACGTAATAGACCGCAGGCGGCTAAAAAAGGGCCTTAAATCGAAAATGTGAGGGCGTAAATTAAGAAGTGGTGTGTTCTGGCAACGGGCATTAAAGCAAAAAGACGTAAAACAAGTGGAGTGTAAAATAAGGGCTACGTGTAGTTATATCCCTAGAGCTCAGCCAGTAAAGTAACTCGTCATGGACTGGCGACTGGGATTTTAGTCGTAGCAGGAGCAGCGTTCTTATTTTAGTCGCAGTGTCCATATTAGATCTGAGTCCCATCTAGCGTCCCAGTCGCTGTCTAGCGAAGTCTCTTTACTCAGGAGGAAAGAGGCTGGGATGTATAGCTAACAGTGCCCTACCGTGTTGTGTCAAAGATAAAAAATCCACCGACGTGTAACTCCGCTCGTCCGCATGACATGATTCTCAAGCATACCCACAAATTTGAATTGCAGTTATATTTTATTACTATTATTACAACCACCACCACCACTGCTGGACTTCTTAGTCTTTTTCCTTAATAGTTTGCATTTGGCCTGTAAATATTCTGTAGGCCTGTGTTTTTGGAATCAGTATTCTAAAACTAGAGTTTCCCGTAAAATATCTGCGCTTCTAAAGGTGACTGCTTTCACTGAATCTCTTGAGTACAGCTGTGTTATTAAATACAAAAATTATTTAAAAAATATTTTTATTCTGGTGACATGTATTATTATTCTACTAGTATCATCAACTGTTGGTGAAATGGTGAGTGACTGTTCTGTTCATCTATTATCGACAGAAAATATTTCTGCAACGTCGAGAAAAAACATTTTTCGTTCTTGAACCCTGCAATACGGCAATAAACGTGAACGATAAACGCTAAATTTTCTCTGTAACTTATTTTCTTTATCTGCTTTTGGTGGCTTTCCGAAGAGAGTTAACTGAGGTTTACTGCGACATTATTCTTATCACCAGTAGTGCAGTTTGATAAGAAAAGCTGAAGCGAATATGTGAAATTTAAATTTTAAATGTAAATTTCTGTTGCCCGTATTTTAATTTGTGACAATCAATGAAACACGAAGATGAAACGAAATTTCATATCCTTGACGTATTCCATGAACATATGTTTTTTGAATTACAAATTTGCAATGGCTAGCATGCCATGTCTGTTTGTTTGTTTTTTAAATCTTTTCATTTTCCGTGCACATGTGTTCCTTCTTTAACATTAACACGTCATCTTTATTTGTTCACTATTACATTGCTGTGCCAATAAATCATCCTTCCAGAGCCACCGTATTATTGTGTGGTTATGGGTTTATGCACTTTATCCATCGTCCGAAGAGTAAAATATTAAAAATATTAAAAAATTAAAATCACGGCGTTTCGGAAGCTGGCTCTGCTTCCGTCCTCAGGTGAA